>JAQQSU010007159.1:0-13305 GCA_028627135.1 Pseudochirops cupreus | reverse complement strand
CTTTAATGCAATGGGGAAATTCAGTGTTAATAGAAGCTTAATTTATTATGGGATAGAGAAAATATTTTCTTCTCCCTTACACACAGAGACATATACAAATGGTCTATGTCACACACAGAAATTAAACATCCAGGCACTCACAAATATAAAAATATACCCACAAACACACCTCAAATATATGCCTAACCTAAGAAATTTTAGACCTATCTGAAGGGAACTGACAAAATTGAATTACACTCCTATTTTTAGCCCAAATTCACACTTTGAGAAGCAATCAACATACTCAATTCTTAATGACTGGAAAAACATGATTTGACTCATCAATTGATGCAATACATTTGTTTATTCAGTGCATAGTTAGTTATGGGTTCATGGAACTATCCTAGTCACAGAGATGACAGACAATGGTGGGATAGGCCAGTTCAAGGGTGTAACAGTTGATTTGGGTATAGATATTTTTGATAGGCTCAAGGGTGGGAAGTAGATGGACAATGGAGGGCTAGGCTAGTTTGGGCCTAGCTATAATGAAAGACTTATGGCCTCAGGCAAATCCTCATCAAATGGGAAAATTCAATCAGAGTTCAAGGGGGTTCCCAGATCCTGTACATCATCATAGATAAGTATAGTTGGATACCCCATTCAAGGCGTTTATACTCCAATAGGAGAGATAAGACATGTATGCAGACACCTGCCATCAAGGGATAAGTGCATAGAAGTGGCACATATAAAGCATTATGGGACTTCAGAAAAAGGAGGCAATTTATGAGATATAACTACATACTTCCCAACATTCTTTATTTTTCAGTAATGACTGATTAAAATGGTAGCACATTTCTATCACTTCCCCTGTTTCAGTCAACTGATTTTGTCTTGAGAGAATTGCTTTGTGGCTTGGTGCTACTTTAGGCAAATTGTTACACAGATAGGCTGGTGGATTCTTCTTCCTCTCTTCCCCCCACAAATTTCATTGTTCAAGGTAGGTGTTAGCTTCTCTGACAGTGGAACCACCAGATTCATAAAGGACTGCTTTGTGGCCCAACCTATATCTAATGTCTCTTGCTTCTTGTTGTTGTTCAGTTGTTTCACTTGTGTCTAACTCTTTCTGACCCCTTTTGGGGATTTCCTTGGCAAAGATACTGGAGGGGTTTTGCAATTTCCTTCTCCAGCTCATTTTACAGAGGAGGAACTTTGGCAAACAGGGTTAAATGACTTGTCCAGGGTCACACAGTTAATAAGTGTCTGAGGCCAGATTGGAACACAGAAGACAAATCTTCCTGACTCCAGTCCCAGGCACTCTAATCACTATGCCACCTACCTATAGTTGGTTCTCTAATCTGTCCATCTTTTCCCTGTGTTAAGAGTTCCCTAGATGTCACACTCAGCAAACATACTGTTATTTGTACTTAATGTTGTCTAACGGTTTTATACCTACAATCATAGTGGCCTGGAGACCCTGAGATATTCTGACAAACATCTCCAATCCTGGATCACCTCCTTTGTCTCGCCTAGAAATAGTAAGTACTATTATATAGCTGGCAGAGAATTTCTAATTTTCTTTTATGATTATTTGTTTCTATATTGCTGTTATAAGAAGCAAAATAAAAATAAAAAGTATGCATTTAAAAAAACCCAACAAAATCACTCATTTAATCAACAGGTTTTCAGTGTGTATATGCCAATGCTGTACTAAACACTAGAGACAATGAAAAAATGAAAACCTCTGCCCTCAAGGAGTTTATATTCCATAAGGAAAACAATATATATACAAGTAAGTAAACATAAAATATATATGCAGTTAATATATAGGAGTCTCGCTTATTTTGGAGTGGATAAACAAATTGCTGTGGTCAAATATAACAGAATATTATTACACTATGAGAAATGACAAAATGAATAGTTTCAGAGAAGCTGGCAAGTCCTATAAAAATTGGTGGAGAATGAAGTGGGCAAAACTAGGTGAACAATTTATGGAATAAAAACATCACAAGGAAAAACAATTTTCAAAGGTATTCCTCCTTGTCTCCTTTCCTCCCTCCCTCCTTCCTTTTTTTGTTCATTGCCAAGAGGAATGGGAGGAAGAGAAAGAAATGTTTCTGAATTGAGAATTCATTTTTAAAAAGTAAATACATGATATGATTGTAATGGAATACTACCATGCTGCAAGAAATGATGAGCAGGTTGATTCTAGAAAACATGGAAAGACTTCCATGAAATAATGAAAAGTGAAATGAGCAGAACCAAGAGAATGTTCTATGCAGTAACAGCAATAATATTAGAAGAATAACTCTGAATGACTAAATTATTCTGAATATTATAAATGGTATAAACAACTACAGAGGACCTATGAAGGAAGAGGCTATCCACCTCCAGAGGAAGAACTGAAAAATAGAAATATGCATAATACAGTTTTATACACACACACACACACACACACACACACACACACACACACATGATCTCTATCTATCTGTGTTAAATTATGGTCTCCTCTAGTGGGGGGTTGAGAAGGGAGGGAAATATAATAGTAATGAAATTTGAAGATCCCTTTGTATTAGAAAGGGCTAAATACTTAGCCCTTAGTGCCAAGCTAATTATATCAAGCCTCTGTTAAAGAAACAGAAGGTATGAATCCGTGTTGCTGAAGTGACAGGAAGGGGCTGAACATGGAGGAGAAGCTAATACTGTATATAAGGAAAAGCCCCAGCTGGGAGACTCAGAATTTCTTGGGGTAAGTATCTTGGAGGCCAAGCAGCTGCTGCCATGGAGAGAGAGAGAATTCCTCTCAGCAAGCATCTGGAAGGTGGGCTGCTACTGCTGGACTAAAGAGTGAACTAAGAATTGAGAAGAACTGAGAAGAGAAATGAGAATTGAGAAATAAGACAGAGCAAGCTATATGGAGGGTGGATAAAGTGATTTTGATTTTGAGAATGGGAGAAAGTGATTTTGATTTTGAGAATGGAGCTTATAGTGCTGAAGACTTCTGGGGGCCTGCTGGAGCTGCCAGAGGAAGCATAACTGTGGTGTTGGTACTTTGTCAGTGGTTTTGTTAAGCTTTGTCTTCCTAGGAACAGAAACTGTTAAGGATTTGAGGTGGACTGGACATTGTGAGCTTCAGTATGGAGCAGGAATTTCACAGAGAGTTGGACAAGGAACTGGGAGCTGTCTGCCTTTGGACTCAGGTGGCAGTTAGTTAGATTTGGGCAGGAGCTGGGACCATGGAAGAGGAATCATGGAAGCTGAAAATCTTCATTGAGTCAAGATGAAAAGACCTCTCCATGAGTACTAAGTAGTGACTGATGAAATTGTAACTTACTTGTGACCTAGGGGTGGGTGGCTTTTGTACTTTCCACTACCCTTAAAGAGGGTACTGAGTAGGGATTGATGAAATTGTAACTTAATTGCACCCTATGGGTGGAAGGTTTTGACTTTTGTACTTTGTGTCCCCTAAGGAGACAAGCCTCCTTAAGCCTTGTTTAAAACTATGTGACTACTTTGGTGAAAACTGTGGCCATTTTAGTGATAAGTTGTTGAGTTGTGACATGGTGAATGCTGTATTTTGATTTTCTGTAAATGTTTTGCTCTGATTTGTTATTGAATAAGTAGGGAATTTGCTATACTATGTAATCAGAACCTTAAAAGCTGTTCATAGCAGCAGTCTTCTGGAAAGCTGCTCATGCTTGGCTTTATAGGAGACAGTTCAGAACTTAAAATGGAACAAAAAAATAAGATTAAAAAAAGGAAAAAAAATAAATACATGGTAGTTTAGGAGTAGAGGAATAGAATTTGGAGATATAAACAAAGATACCATGTAGAACATGGCATTCAAGGTGAGATTTGAAGGAATCTAAGAACCCAGTTTAGCTAGTATGCTGAGAACATCATCAGAAATATTATGAGAAATAACTATCGTACCATAAGAAATGATGAGCAGGATGCTCTCAGAAAAACCTAGATTGACTTACATTGGCTTATGCAAAGTAAAATGTGCTGTGTACAAAGTAACAACAATATTGTAAGATGATCATCTGTGAATGCCTTAGCTATTCTCATCAATACAATGATACATGACAACTCTGAAGGACTTAGGATGAAAAGTCCTATCCATCTCCATAGAAAGAACTAATGATGTCTGAATACAGATTGTAGAACTTTTTTTTTTCACTTTCTTTATATTTCTTGAGGGTTTTTATCTATGTTTTCTTTCACAGCATGACTAGTATGGATATGTTTTGTATGACTATCATAACCTATATGGTATTGCTTGCCATCTCAATGGGGGGTGGAGTAGGGAAAGAAGGAGGGATATAATTTGGAAATCAAAGTTAAAAAAACATGTTAAAACTGTTTTTACATGTAACTGGGAGAAAATTAAATACAAAAAAAGAGAGAGATTATGAGAAAAATCTTAAAAATTTGGAGATCATTAATTGTCAGACTAAGGAATTTGAACTTTATTTTAGAAGTGATAGAATAACATCTATTTTTTTTTATTTCGAAGGAAAGTGACTTCAGATGTGCCTAAGTGGAAGAATATGGAGGGGGCACTTAGCCAGGGAGCTCAAATAAAATTATATATGTAAACTACTGCTTGCATCCTCCCACCTAAACCTGGGCACTTTGGTATAGAAGGCTCTACATATATAGGAAGATATGATTTCTGATTGGTGGAGAGAAAGCTTAATGTGACAACATCTGCTTATGAAAGGGACTTTCAGAATTTTTCTGGACTTTTAAAGATAGATGCAGCACAAAGAATATTCCCAGGGATGATGAGGAGATACATTATATACTTGTTTCAAATTCTAGAGACTGCTAGAAAGGACCACCTCTGGATATGATTGTTTCTTTCTCTCTTATTTTGAACTGTAATCTCATCTCATTCCCATCTGAGGAGCTCATTTAATCTTGTATGCTCTTATGTATTATAACTTTTTAAATATCTCCAATTTTTACTTACTTATAGCTGGGATGAATGAGTTTATTGTTTTATCTATACATATATACAAAAATATATATGTATATGTGTGTGTATATATATGTATGTGTATGTATATATGTATAACTATATGTATAACATATATGTACACACATATGTATAATTATGTTTGATGGGAAGGAAAAATATAACCCAAGTGCTAATACCCTCTACAAGAATGTCTATGAACGGGGCTTTCCTTCTTGACCTCCATTCATATCCTTAGACGAGAGACATATGTAGAGTGACAGACAGATACAATTCTAAGCAAATAACTCCTCTGGAGACTGAAAGAGAGATCATCAGGCCTTGAATTTCCTTAACCTTCCTCTCCTCTAAGCTAGCTTGCAGGTGTCACAAAGATGGCCATTGTCTCTTTTCCTATTTCCAGAGACTGGCCAGAATTTGGATCACATCCATCCATACTACCATGAGGTATGTCATTCAATGTAGGCCATATATTCCATGTGGGCATACACATATTTTATCTGCACACCTTAAAGTGCTGTTTATGTTACAGTTGCTAACTGCCACAGCCATTGTAATCATGTTATGGCTTCTTATTTTCATTTTTAAAATTTGATTATGTTGTATATCAACACAATCTTATTCAAAATTTTGGGTAAGTCTATTGTTGAGTTGAACCCACCAATAGAGTATGCAGCTTTTTTGAGGCCATATAGCAAACACTATTAGGCCACCAATTTGACATTTTCAATGGAAGTGATCATTCAATTCAAACAGTACAGTAAAACCAAGGCTCAAAGGCAGAGATTAAAATTCTGTGAAGTCTTTTGATGGGTTAGGGTTGGAGAAAATACCAGAGATAGGCCAGATGCCATTCTTTGGCATCTAAATAAGATTTTAGAATTTGCTTTGCTCACTAAGACTCCTATATTGCCTTAAAGGACCATCCTCTTCTATACCACTGAGCATATATGCAAAGGACAGAAATCATAGGCATAGTATTTTGATGTGGAAGGTGATTTCATGATCATATGATCCTTTGAACCACAACATTTCCAAGCTGTAAGTGATTACACAGGCTATTCAGTCCAACCCATACCTAACAAATACTCATCTAACTTTGGTTGAAAGACCTCCATTAGAAAAGTACTCACTACCTCCCAAGACAGCCTATTCTACCAATAGGTTATTTCAATTGCTAGAAGCTTTTGTTATGTTTTCCTTTCCTTTTTATGTCAAACATCAATTTTCTTTCAACAATATTAGTAATCATCATATCTGGCAAAGAAGTCATATGAGGTTTTCTATCTTGTCTTAGATTCATTTTCTTGGATTATATTCAATAACCTCCTTTTTAAGAGAGGGGCACTAACACCTAGAAAGTAAAAATTGTATGGTTGAAGCTTTTTTATCTATATTCATATCCACATCTATCTATATCTATATATCGATTTGAAACTCCATCCTCTGACTGAAAGTCTTCCACTCCCTACCACACAAAACTATGTTTCATTAATCATTAATACAACATCTATTTCTTGACCTCCTTGTCTATTTTGGCAATGTAACTACCCACCAGGCTTTTCCTCTGATATCCCATTATACATGAGCAAAGCTGGGCTTGGGGCCTGATATTATATAATATTTTAATTACTTGGTGTCAAATGGTGAAAAATGAGTGTGGGAGATGCAGGTGGGAAAGTCTCACTAGTGCTATTAAATGATCTTGCAGCCTCATTTATCTAATAGACATCCCTGTATAATGGGGTATTTGAATTTCCCTCTTAATAATATAGATAATGTGAAAATGGTTGAATTTAAGAATCTTAGGCTTTAATGTCCCTCACCCAAATTAATTTGTATATAGTTTGGATATGTTGATTATCTTCTTATAGTTGTTTTTGCTACCTACTCTGGTAGAAAGTAAGGTCCTTGAAGACATGGGCTATTTCATGTTCGTTTTCATATCCTGAGGGCTTAGCACGATGACTGGTGTATAGTAGGCACTAAATAAAGAGTTGATGATAGACAGCTTGATTCATAGATTCTCTCTTGGATACTTCTTCCAGTTAGCCTCTCATTCAAGCCTTATACACGCCTTCTGTTCAATCCAGCTCGCTGTGGTTGGGCTGTGGACACATAGCTGGAAAAGTTTTATTGACAATAAAAGAGACAGTAAAACTAATGAGGAAACCCCTTTTACTTTTAAGATCAAAAGAACCAACTTCATTCAGCTTCATTAATAATTCCATGTCAGACAGTCAATGTGCATCCACTACATGCCAGGCACTGCACCAATCATGAGGGATATAAATGTAAAGATAAACATGACTCCTGTCCTCAAGATGCTTACAATCTAATGTGGGAGATAATACACAAAAAGAAGCTAAAAAATGTGTCTAAAGGCGTGAGGAAGACTGGGGAAGAAAGTCCCTGCTGCAGAGGCATGATGGAGTGCAGTTCAAGGAGTGTAGGCTAGTGGGAAATGAAGATATGGTTGGTCTGGTAGCCCTCTTTAAATGGGAGATTTTACAAAGATTTTCTTATTCTGCCCTCCAAGGAGAAGCAGAGAAGGTAGTAAAGGTACTGACAATGAGTACCAATGATGATGCAGTCTCCCAAGATGATGAGTTCCTGATGAGGCATTTTCCTAGGAGCATATGTCATACTGACTAGGTCACTTCCTCTTTCTGGGGCTCATGGGGTGAGGAAATAGAGGTGAGATGACTTTATAGACCAAACATTCCAAGTGCCTCACTGTTCAAATGATGACATTGAGTCCCAGAGAAAAATGAGGAATTGTCCCAAGTAATATAGCTAAGTAGTTTCAGAGATGGGATTCAAACTTAGGTTCTCTGATTCCAAATCCAATGCTCTTTTCACTATACCATGGTATTTGAACTAAAAAATTTCTACGTTAAGGTCTCTTCCAGATCTAAAGCTCTATGATATACTAGAATCACAGTTTTAAAATTGTACAAACCAGCAAGTAGTAAAATCTACATCGTCTGTGTGCGTGTGTTACATCTGTAAACTTCTGAACTTGAAAATGGGAATTCATTATTAGCCCTTACTCATTTTCCTTCCTTCCCCTTCCCTGGTCACCCATGGTATTCCCCCCTCCCCACCCCATACATCTGGACTTTTGTTCTGCCCTCCAATGTCAGCCAAGCATTCTGTTGCCCAGTGAATAATGCAGGTGGGCAAATGCCAGCCAGCTTTATACAATTTAGAAGGAAGAGCCGCATTTGAATAATTTACATAAAAATCAAATTTGCGCCCATCCCTCCCAAATAGGCTATGGTCAGCAGAGCACAAATCAATCTGCTAGCTCCAAACTAACTTTGCATTTCCATAAGTCATTACATAGTTCATAATCACATTGATGGAGCCGAATTGAATTTGCACAGATTATCCTCTGTGTGAAGGGACTTTCCAATGTTTAAATTGTTGCTGTGCAATAGACTAAGGCCTTTAAATCTGACCTCCCTTTTACATTCCTCTTTGGTCTAATTATTATCTCCATTTAGGCTCCTGCCATTTTAGCCAGAAGGGATCTCAATCTTTTATATCTGGCAACTTTACTTTGGCAGTTGCCTGAAGAAAGAGAAAGGGGACTGTATCTCTAGATGGCATGGTGTAGAAGTGAGTCTTGCTCTTTTTCTTTTATGATTAGGAATATATGCCACAAAGGAAAACCAGGCTGTATTGGAGAGGCATGTGGTATGTCTCTCCACAGCTTTCCCTGGTCCTTTTAGTCTGACGGGGTCCCTTCCTTATCCAAGAACCCTCTGTTGGTCTTTATCTCATATTCCTCACACTCTATGTAAGCATTTTGTACATAGATTTCAGCAAAATATTTGACAAAATCTTTTAAGAAAATGTAGGATAAATGAGAGTAATTAGGGGGATTCGAGATATCTAAGAATGTAGGCCACACATCTTGTCATGTTTCAAAGGGAAGGCATTGTTTTTAGAAGCCACAGACCTGGATTCTATTTCTGTTTTTCTCACCAATTAACCATGTGACTTTGAATGAATAGGACTTATTTAGTTATGTAGTGGAAAGCACACTAGTTTAAGGAATTGGATTCCAGTCTGTATCATCTAGCTCCCACTCCTCCACTTTGGGAAATCCTATATATCTATGGGCCCATGGAGTCAGCTACTCTGGGCCCCTATTTAAAGAATACAAGCTCATTGAGGGCTGGTTCTATTCCATTTAAATCTCTGTATCCCAAGCACAGTGCTTTATTAAGCACATTTAATAAATGTGTTTTTTTTTAATTCCAAACTGAGTGACTTTGAGAAAGTTGATCTACCTCTCCTTTATTATTGAATATGGGTAATGGGGGTAATTGGGCCCAAGAACATGTCTGAATGGAAGTGTCTCAAGCACATCCAATCCAATAAATACTTATAAGTGCTGGACACCGTGCTAAGTGGTAGAGAAGCAATTAATAAAAACAGTCACTGACCTCAAGAATCTCACAGTCTAATGGGAGGAGACAACACAAAGGGAGCAAAAAATATGTGTGTGTGTAAGACCATAGAATACCCAGTTCAGGAGCATTTTGTTCCTTGAAGTGAAGCCAAGTAGAGCAGCAGATGCAAAGTGGAGTGGGCCAAAATCCAGCTTATGCTCTCTGGATCTAAGATATTAGAACAGTTTCCCTTGATTTCTTGAAATATGGTGCCAAGACTCTTTTTTATGAACATGGCTTTCAGACATTCTCAAATTATCTCTCCTCAATCTATTTTTTAAGTCAGTTATTTTTCTAAGGAGATATTTCAGATTTTCTTCTATTTTTTTTTCATTCTTTCGGTTTTGTTTTATTGTTTCTTGATGTCTCATAGAGACATTGGGTTTCACTTTCCAATTCTAATTTTTAGGGAATAATTTTCCTCATTCAATTTTTGTTTCTCCTTTTCTATTTGAGCTATTCTATTTTTTAAGGTGTTGAATGAGTTAATAGTATATGTCTGTAAAAAACTTGACACATAGACAATTACTAGGTCATGTGTGTGAACTGAATGAATCAAGTGAGTTTGGTTGAATTTGGGAAATCATGTAATTTTAAAAAAATGATTCCTAACCATCGCTCCCCACCTTAAAAATCTATCTTAACACCAATGTTTTCTCATTGATTGCAGTATCATTGTAATTCTTTAAATAGAATCATCTTCTAAGAATTTGTTTTAGATGATCAAAGGGCAGTGGAGAAAGTAGGCTACAACATATTGTTAATGGAGACATATACATAAGTTGTGTAAGTGATTCAAGGAGAAAATGTGTGTGATTGGAAAGACTGTTTGACTAGCTAGATGAGTCAAGAGTGAATGCTATCAGATGAACACCTTAAGTGTTCCACTGTTACTCACAAAATCTAAAAATACATGGAGGAAGTCCTTTATCACATTTGGTGAACCCTCTATAGAAGGACTAATAAAAAAAAAAACTTTCAGAAGAATCTGATACAGTGAGAAGGTTCTGATGGGTCACAATCTGTGCTGATGAATAAGAACAACTGCAACTTTATATCTGATGAGATGATAGAGTCATTGTCATACTGGAAAAGATATTTGATTTCATTTAATATGACCCATTGTTTTAATGCACCAAGATCCTTTTGGATCCTGTTATTGAAAATCAACATTTTAGCTATTCCTTCCAGCTTCTTATCCAACTTGCAAATTTGAAAAACATTTCCTATGACTTTATCCATATTACTGATTGAAAATGTTGACTGGTATATGAACATGGACATATTCTTGGAGCTCTACATTACAGATCCCCCTCTACATTGATATTAATTAGTTACTACTCTTTATATCTGACCAGTTTTGAATCCACTTAACTGTACCATCATCTACCCAACATGTCTCCATCATGTCAAGTAGCAAAACATGAGATAATGTAAATTGCTTTTCTTAAATCAAAGAATATTTCTCTATGATATTCCCTCAATTTATCAGTCTGATTATCTATCATTTTAAAAAACAATTATGTTATATATAGTATGACCTGTTCATTATGAAGTCATAGTTTATTTTAATGGCCATTCCTTGCCCTTTGAATTTTCTCAAACTATCCCTTCTAATAATTTAGTCTAGAATTTTGCCACAATTAGAAGTCAAGTTCGTTGGTCTCTAGTTTTTCTACTGTGGCTATTATATGCAAGGTACAAGATCTTTTGAAGATTACCAACAAAATCTGAGCAAACATATTCAATAATTCTTTTAGTGACATAGACTTTGATTTGTCTAAGCCAGGTTACTTGGGTTTATTTTTCTTCTCAAATTCCTCTTCTTTTCTTTTGTTCTTTTGTTTGTTATATTCTGAGATGTTTCTTTCCTGATTGGTGACTCTCTCTCCAAGACTACCATTTATGAAGCATTCCAGCCACATTTCTTCCCTTTTATGCCTAAACTCTTTTCTCAAAATCTTCTGCCTCCTTGCCTGTATCATTGATCTTTAAAGTAAAGAATTAATAAATGTTCCCTCTCCTTCTTCTTTTTCTTCTCTCTCTCTCTCTCTCTCTCTTTCTCTCTCTCTCTCTTTCACACACACACACACACACACACACACACACACATTCATACACATTTCCTTTCCTTCTCTTTGTGCCATATGGACAATATTTTATGATCTCCTCAGTTACTTTCTTGTTTTTCTGCTACCTTCTAAACATTTACTATATTACTCCTAGTCCAAAGAACATTCTCCTCAGCTGAAAACAGAAACAAAATATGAATTGCATAGTTCAGTCCTATCTCATAATCACCATGTTTACCAAAACCTCCATCTCTTCTTTGGTCTGCCTTGAGTATCAATCTAAATTAAATTAAATCAATCTAAATCAATCTAAATGAAAAAGAAAACAAAACAAAGCATAGCTTATTGTCCTTAACATTTATCACCATGTCAGATATTTATGGATTTTAAGAATTCTTATTGTATCATGCTTCTCTTTTATATTAAAACTCGGTGATTTGTCCATCTTCTATTCCTGTGTTTTAAAAATTTCAATTTGTCAATGAATTTTCTATATAGGCACATTACTCTCCTTAGGCACTTTCCATTTTTGCTCCTCAACAGAGACATTCAATGCTTCTGCTATCATTATTTCATTCTTGAGAACTTCTCACCCCTCTCAGGCTAATGTTCCCTTCAATAAATTAGGTGGATCTTATTTATTCCTTATTTGAGCCCTTTGAAATCTGTTTTCCCCAAATCTGAGGGGTGAAGAAGACTATGACTGGATTTCTTTTCCTTTATATATCAGAAACTAAAAATGAGTGGTAACTTGTTCCTCTTTGGATAGCTCCACAGAACCTAATGTAAGATTCTGTACATAGAATGACCCACTTTTATGTTTGGTCAAGATCCTTTCATATGGGGGGGTGGAGCCAAGATGGTGGCATAGGAGCAGCAACATATCGCAGCTCTCACATAGCCACCCCAAAATAATCATAAAATATGACTCTAAACTAATTCTAGAACTACAAAACACACACAAATATACTTTCCACTAAAGTCAGCTCAGCTATGAGGAACCATATCAGCACTGCAAACCGAAACCAGCCTGTCCTGAAACCACGGCTGTGCCCCAGGGGCAGATGGATGAGAGGAGCTGAGCCCTGGCTGGAGCTTCAGGTGAGTGGATTGGCAGCAGCTGTGGCAGTGTCCAGAACTATGTGAGTGAGGCTTGCGAGGTCGTGGGAGAAAAGCGGTCTGGCCAAAATGCCTCCAGGGCTGAGAAGCAAAAAGCAGAAGTTCTGCACCTGCCTCCACATTGCAGCTTCAGCGCTCTTGGTCTGCAGACTGCAGGGGCACCAAGCAATCATTCAGAGGCCAAGTGCTTTCGCGTTGAGCGTTCTGGATCCGGATCATGGTCTTGGGCTTTGGTCTTGTGGGCCTTTTTCCTTCAGTGAGCCAGAAGTGGGGGAGGGACCCAGCAACTTCCTGAGAGCTCCGGCAGCTGGGAGGACCCCAGCGATTTGGGACAGAGCTTTCCCCTCTGGAAGCAGAGCTCTACAGAGATTAAAAAAAAATCACAGACTGACCAACCATGAATAAGAATAAGTATAAGAAGCAGGGTAAGAACAGGAACCAAACCCTAGATTCCTTCTTTGGGGAAAAGAAGGACCAAGGCAGAGAGAGGGAGGAGGACAGTGCAGCCACAGCTCCCCCACCAGGGGCTTCCAATTGTCATGAAGATTGCCTTAAAGCTAGAGATCAACTGAAGAAGGATTTTGAAAACCAAATGAGAGAAGTGGAGGAAAAATTGGGAAGAGAAATAAGAATGTTGCAAGAAAATCATGAAAAGAGAGTCAGCAATCTGACTGAAGAAATTAACACC
>JAQQSU010007158.1:0-13305 GCA_028627135.1 Pseudochirops cupreus | reverse complement strand
GCTCCTCCCGTCCAGCCGCCCCCGGGGCACAGCCACAGCTTCAGGCCAGGCTGATTTTCGGTTGGCAGTGCTGATATGGTTCCTCGTAGCCGAGCTGACTTTAGTGGGAAGTATCTTTGTGTGCGTTTTGGAGTTCTAGGATTGGTTTAGAGTCCTGTTTTATGGGTATTTTGGGGTGGCTATGCGAGAGCTGCGATATGTTGCTGCTGCTACGCTGCCATCTTGGCTCTGCCCCCAGTACTGATATTTTCTAGTATGTGAACACAACTTAAAAATGGCTCTTTGGAGGATTGGTAGCAATTCTCTTTTTTCCCCAGCACAGTCGGTTCCTCCATTTGCTTTATCCCATTTGCTGAAGACACATGACCAGCCCAGTGTAACCACCTATGACCCCAGCTGATGCATTTTGCCCTCTCCTTTCAGCTTGGTTCCAAATAGGGTTGGTTAGAAGGGATAAAGAAATGGAAAGAAACTGAAGCCTGTGTCACTTCATGGGGTGGTGACGAGAGAGGGATGGAGGAAGGAAATGATAACCCTATCTGGCCCCTGTTGCTTGGTTCCTCTCCTACCCACCCCTCACTCCAATTTATTTTCTTTTCCCCGATACTGCTGTATCCTTACTAACTCTAATTTCAAGTTTATTTTCCCTAAGTCTCCATCCTGCCTCCTTGCCTCCATCCTGGCTTTTCGCTTCTCTCAAATCTGTAATCCTCATATCCCTTTTTAAATTCCAGGCCATGTAAACTACTGCTGGTGACTTGGAGGTGGGGAGTTCCTATTCCAAAGGCTAGCTTAATAATAAATTTTGATATCTCAGATTGGATTTATAGTGAGGGTGAGAGTTAAAATGTGTATAATGTTGCAATAAAGTTTCCATTGTTCAGTTTTATCAAGTCTATTAAAATACATAGTAATTTTTGCCAATTTCTACACTTTAAAGAACTGAAATTGGTAAGAAAATAAGTCATTTTTTATTCCTGTATATAAGGAAAAAATATTTGCTGAGGTGACATAGAAAATAATTTTATTTGAAAGTGTTCAAATAATGTATCATGATAAGCACTAGTTGTGCTCTGAATATTTCGCAGCTCTCCGTCATAAGGTAGTATTCAAAATGGTAGTTAATTAAGAAGTGACACATTCTTCTATATGGATGATGTTTAGTTTGGGGAAATTATTTAAGTTTACACATAATCTTGGTGAGTTAATACACTTCTTCTGGGCCCTAAATAATTAATGAAATACTCAAAACATTTCACTTACAGGTATGTCTGACCCCAGCAATGATTCCACAGTTCTTGGTGCTTCTAATTCAGCTACAGAAGAGCAGGATTCTGAGGTGATTCAGTGATTGTTTTGCATTACTTTGAAAATTCAATCTCAGTATCTTCAGACTGTCCAAATTAATCACGCACTCTAAACATTAATTTCTTGTGTGAAAGTTTACAGCACTTTGGCCATAGTTTTTTTCCCTTGTGTAAATGAACATAGCTAAGTGTAGTAATGTTTCATGATTACTTTTCAGATAGGTCATAGCTCTAGAACTGAGCAGGACTTCACAGGCCTTCTTGTCTAGCCCTCCCTCTGCTCACTCAGTCCTACCTCAGCTTTGTTTTTTGTTGTGCAGGTCTGTGATTTCATTAGTCTGGTGTGAGCTCCTGGCATGCATATAAATTCTGTATCCAGATCAAGAGCCTGATCCCACGGTGTGAATCCTAGGAGGGTTAGTGGTTATCTAGGCACTGGTACATGCCAGAAGCAGAACTTGAACGGAGTTCACTGATTCTAAAACCAGGCCTCTAACTACTCCACCATGTTGTCTGTCTGACTTAGGGGTCTCATTGTCACATGTGGAGTGAATTGTGGCTTTTAACACTTAATGCTTAAGAGAAATACTTGAGGTAAGGTGTTGCACAGAATTGTTAAGGTTGTGGTACAGGCAAAATTTGTTATTCTTCTCTATATACTTTTTATAGTTCATCAAAACAGGAAAAAAGAAAATAAATATTTGTATTATATTATATTTCAGTCAAAATAAAATCATCAAATGCTTCCTCATTTGTGAGTCTAGTGAAAGAGTCTACCATGGGCAGCAGGCCTAGGTTTGAGGCCAGACTCCATCACTAAGTCATTCCACTGCTCTGGGGCCCACTTTCCCCATGGGTAAAACAAAGACTTGAACTTGACTGTAATATTTAGAATTAGAAGAGACCTTAGAAACTGTTACTGAACTCAATCATTTTAGAGACAAGGAGATAGGCGCAGTCTACACAGGTAGTATCTGAGGCTCTTTCCAGCTCAGACCTGTTATGGAAGACCTGGGCTAGGTGTTTGTAATATTCAAGATGGAATTCAGGTTACCTGGCTTTTGGAATCAGCTGACCATGATTTAGAACCAGATAGTTAAATGAGGTCCCACAGTGTGGAGTAGGCAGTACATGACATCTTTAAGTTCTCCAGCCCCTTTGGATAAGATTCTTTGGTTATAAAATTGTCTTGTCATATGCTATCTGATGACACAGTATCCAGGTTAAACACTTCTGAGTCATTAGGGAGGGTCTTCAGACTGATCGGACCCTGTGTCCTCATCTTCACCCACCATTGCTTCTGTTGAACCAGCTCTCCAACAGGAACACTGGAGGCCGTGATGAGGAGCTAAGCCATTTGGCTCTTCACTCTCTGTGGTGCCCTGGTATTCTTATCTTCACCAGCCGCTGCCAGTGGCCTCCCCTCTTTCCACCTCTTTTGCTTCAGTTGCCTCTGGACATAGTGTTTTAATGTACTGCTCTGTTCTTCTGTGTGTTATCTTTGTGACTTCCTCCATGACGACTCCCTTCCCTGGCTACATTCCTTTGTATAGATTGTCTCTGTACTTAGAATGTAAGTTCCTGTATGCTCCATCATAGCCATGGTTTCATGTATAATCCTCTTTTTTTGTTCCACTTATGTATGTACTCATTTTGTTTGGTGTTTAAGTTCTGGATATTTTTTTCAAATGAGGAAAAAAAAGAATGTAAACTTCTCAAGTAAAGACAATCTCTGACTTTTATTCTTTTATTCCTTGAGGGAGGGGCACTGTGGCCTACTGTATGAAGAGCTGGCCTTGGAGCCAGGAAGGCTTTGGTTAAAGTCTTGTTTCTGACATACTGACTGTGGGATCATTGGCAAGTCATTTAAGCTCCCAGTGTACTAGGAAATCCACCAAGATGTGTTAAATTGCAGAGAAAGGTGGTGAAAGGCAGAGGGAGTTTCCTTATCTGGGAACTCCTTCTAGCAGTGAAATCTAGGTCTAGTTCTGAGTTAGCATAGTGTTTGGCATATGGTAAACACTTAATAAATGCTTTTTGTTTATTTTCTGCTAGGCTTTTCAACATGCAGCCTCAAGAAGTGACCAGAGTTAAGTCTGATGAATACGCAGAAAAGGGTTCAAAGCATGGAAATGACCTAAGTAGCTGAAGCACTTGTAGGAGAGAAGCTGCAGGTTCAGTTATAAGCCATAAATGGAACAGGAAGCTGCTGCTATCACTCGAGATGAATTTGTATTGTGTGTAAAGAACCATGGTAGGTGTTAAAAGCAGAGGATTTTCTAGTACTCTGTAGATAGTGAAGCCTAGCTTATGGTGAATTATGCAGATTAAATACTATATATTAGAAGAAGAAACAGAATGTTTCTGTACATGCCTGTATAATATGGTCACAGAAGATTGGCCTGCACTTGTATTTATTTGTTGCTTTTTAGAGGGGGGAGGGCAGAGCAGTTGGGGTTAAATGACTTGCCCAAGGTCACACAGCTAGTAAGTGTTTAGTGTCTGAGGCTGGATTTGACTCCAGGACCGGTGTTCTGTTTGCTGTGTCACCTAGCTACCCCCCTGCTCTGTATTTAGCCATGTCTCTACATACAAGTCACTGGCAGTTTATGTCAAATTCCTTTATAGAAGGAGCCCTGAAAGAACACGGTAAGACTTGGATGCAAGCCTTGGCTCACTCCTTCTGAGCTGTTCTGGATGAGTCCCTTAATCTCTCTCTGCCTCAACTCCTGTCAGAAATGGGTCATCATACTTGCAGTAACTGCTTCCCATCATGGTGGTGTTGAGGAAAGCTTTCTAACCCTTAAAGTTCTGGATAAATTTGAACTATTCTGTATGTAAAGAATAATCATTGTGTGTATATACAATGCTCTATCAAGCCATCAGTCTATAAAAAATTAAGTGGGTACTACTTACAAGATATTGTGGGGGAAGCATGTATAAATTATAAGAACTTTCAGTTGAGGTAAGAGATGACATAAACATGTCAATTAGAATACAACATGGCGAATTTAAAGTGTTAAATGGTGTTGCAAATGGTACATGCTCAATAGAAAAAGGAATATTTTTAGTTGGAATGGTCAGGAAAAGGCTTCACAGTTGGAGGAATTTGATCTGGGCTTTACAGAATAGGTAACATTTGGATGGATCAGTGGCAAGGGCATCATCATTCTAGAGGGTATGTGAACTTGGCTTTTGTTTATGGCAAAGAACAGGTTCCAGAATCATGACATGATGGTGGCAAAAGTACTAGATTAACCATACTCATTGTCCTACCAGGAAATAAGCTTGACAGAATGATCATTAAATACAGAATGATGGTTAAATGCAATGTCAGGGCCAGCATCAAAGATAGAAGAGGGGGCATTGCTGTTAAAGTCACAGGATACAACCTGGTCATTTTTGCAGTTTAGGATATCCTTCAAAGGCCCCTCTGATGTTTGTTCATCACTTTCTGAATATCTTCATGTTTGTCAGATTTCTGCAGTAGCAGATCAGACCCATGAAAGATATAATAGGAGTAGAAACATCGAAGGCCATGCCTCTGAACTTCCCGTCATGGAAGACCTTGTCCTTTGCATCGCTAGCATGGATGACGTTTTGGGCAGCACTGTGCTCATAGGGGCCATCTAGATTCTGTTCTGTAGTAATGATGATGTGACTTTAGTCATGAGTTCTTCCATAGTGTCAAAGTTGTCATAGATGACCTTGGCCAGGGGCCCTATGCAGTTGATAGTACAGGCATTACTGAACATGTTCAAGGAATTTTATTTTTCATGATTCATTCCTATTATTAACACAGGGATATCAGCAGAAGGGGCAGAGATGATGACACCCTTCGAGGGAGCCCTGGCCTTTTCCAGGGTTGTTATGACACCAGTAGGGCAGCTGGATGGTACAGTGGATAGGGCTCTGGGCCTGGAGTCATCTTCCTGTGTCCAGATCTGGCCTCAGACACTTACTAGTTATATGACCATCGGCAAGTCACTTAACCCGGTTTGTCTCAGTTTCCTCATCTGTAAAATGAACTAGAGAGGGCAATGATAAATCACTCCAGTATCTTTGCCAAGAAAACACCAAATGGGATCATGAAGGGTCAGACATGACTGAAAAATAACAAAGACACCAGCAGTGCACTCTAAAACACATTCAATCCTAATATCTTCCCATTTAGTATTATTGAGATCATATTCTGAAGGTGGCTTTTCTGCTGATCACCATCTTTCCGTTCTCGGCTTTGACAATGCCCCTGAACTTGACACAAGTAGAGTCAGATGGGAACATATAAACCCATAAAAGTTGAAGTCAGCGAAGGAGCTGCTGATATCCTCTTTGCTTGAGCTCAATATAGCCCTGATCAGTGGTGCCCAATATAGCCAAATCCATTGACTCCATTCTTGATTGTCTCAGGGATGTGGTTGCAGCAGCAGATACTGGCACTGAGCTTGGAAGAAAAGCCAAGAGCCCCTCCCTCTTCTCTCCAGTTGCCAGCCTAGTACCTTATTACCCACCTCACTTGTTGAGATAGCCCCGTAACAGATAGTCTTATCTCTAGTCTCTTCTCCCTCTGACCTCTTCTTTCTGTCGCTACCACACTGAAATTCTTTCAGACTGCTAAGCTATGCATGTATATGGATTAGGTTAGATCATTCCTTCATTAAATTCTGTCAATGAAAAAATATTTGTCTACCTAGCAAAGCTCTAATTTTTTTACTTGGTGCTTTAAGCATTCTATAATCTTTAACTACCCTGTCTTTCCTTCCTTATCTCATATTGTGCCCCTCCTATGTTCCAACCAAACTGGACTGTTCCCTTACCTGAAATGGCTTTTCTCCCTCTCCACACTTTAGTTTAGGCCTTCATCATCTCTCCTGGACTGTTGTGGTATCTAATTGGTTTCAGTACCCCAAGCATTCCAGTCTGTTCACCAAACAGTATTTTGTAGTATTTTATAAGCATAGACCTGACCATGGCACTGCCCTTCTCAATAAACTTCCCGGGAAGCACCTCTGTTTGGTTTTTAAAAGCCTTCATGACCCACACTCACATTTCTACCCTTCCAATACTTTCTGAGATCCAGCTAAAAGGACCTTCTCCCTGTTCCATATGGCACTTACCACCTGTCTCTGTTTTTATACTGATTGCTGGCCCTCAAGCCTGGGATACCCTGCCTCCTTGGAGAATCCCTTCTCAAGCATTTCCTTCAGGAACTCTTTCCTGATTCTCTCAATTGATAGGCTCCTCTGTTGGCAGTTTGTGTTTTACTACCTTGCATTTATTCTCTTACATAGTTAAATATGGTCTTAGGTCTCCCTTGATAGTATAAAGTCCCTCAAGAACAGGAATGGCTTCATTTTTTTCTGCTTATATGGCGTGTTATATAGCATAGTAGTTGTTGACTGTTTGAACCTTTTGTGCTTGCCTGTCCATCCTTTAAACACCAACTCAGAAGTTTAGGTAATGCAAAAATGAAAATTATCAATAAAATGTCCTAAAACAAAGAAATCTCTGATGCCATCTCCTCCACAAAGAATACCCTGATTTCCTGACCACCGCAGAAGCAGAACAACAGACCTTTCCTTTTAGACCTCAGGCAGATTTTTGTTTTATGCCATTTACATGCATTCCACCCGTCTGTGTGTGTGTTCTTTCCCCCATTGCACCATGAAGGCAGGTGTCTTATCTGATCAAAACTTTGTCTTCCCCATGGCCTAGAGATAGCGCTCTGCTCCCAGGTACTTAACAGACAGTCACTGAATTGATCTTTTTGTTTCTATGTATAGCATTTGACACTTTACCGTTACCAAGTGCCTCATATTTATATTGTATTGGATCTTCACAAGGGTACTGTTGGGCAGACAGTGCAAGGACACCATTAGATGATACTAACGATAAAGTAGCAGAAGTGTGTCTGCTCTAGTGCCCAAAACTTAGCATTGGTGAAATGACCATAGTCATTTAGCTGTGAATATTGCCTTTATTATTATTGTTATTGTTAACTGAAATTTGTGCTTTGAGACTTATTAAGTTCTCTACATACGTTACTTATTGGAACTTCAGTGCCACCCTGTGAGATCTTAGCTGTTATCCCTGTTGTACATATGAGGAAGTAAAGGATTGGAGCAATTCTGACCTGCCCTTGATCACCCAATTAGTGATATAGGCAGGATTTCAAACCAGGTTTTTATTTTTTTAATTAAAATTTTATTTATTTCATTAAATATTTACTGATTACACATGAAAAAATTTTAGCAATCATTTAAAAAAATTTTGAGTTTCAAATTCTCCCTCCTTCGTGTCCCTCCCCAGTCCTTGAGAAGGCAAGCAATTTAATATTAATTATGCATGTGAAGCTATGCAAAATATAATTCTCTACTAGCTGTGTTGCAGAAGAAAACAGACAAAAAGTAAAACAAGAAAAGTAAAGAAACTTTTTAATGCATGCTTTAAGTATGCTTCAGTCGTCAGTGTTTTTCTGTTTTTTCTCTGAGGTGGATAGCGTTTTTCATCATGGGTCCTTTGGAATTGATCATTCAAGCCACATCTTTCTGACTCCACGTGAAAATTCTGCTGTCCTGTACTCTTTCTCATTTTTGTGGTTCTGGAAGCTGAAACTCAGAAAGGTTAAGTAGTTTTAGTTTGCTCAGGGTTAGAGGTAGCAAGTGGCAGAGCAGGGAATTGAATGAGGACATGAGAAAGCTGAGGATATGATAGAAATAGACGGAAATAAGGTATACATTTAAATAGAAAGAATAAGAAATTTTGAAGATCATGTAGAATTAGGATTGGGCATTTCTGTGTGTATGGCAGTTCTGTGTCCTGAAACTTCACTTACTTCTAATCCTGAACAGTAACACATACAGTAACATGCAGGTAGAGTGTTGGTCCTTCATTTTTCAAAGAGGGCCAGTGACATCACAGGTGATGTGTCGTCTTGTGCGTGAATTTTATTGAAGTAAGGCGGAGCTGCACAGTTATCAGCCTTACTCTCTTCCTGAGTCATTGAAGTCCAGTGGCAGGACAAAAGTCAGGACGACTGGCGATGGCCCAGGATGCGGTGGATGACATCTGACCAGACTCCAAGGAAGCCCTCTGCAGTACCTGCTACAGCTGCTTTCATGTCCATTGGACCAATTTTCTCATTCACCCATTCCGCCAGGGAAAGTCTTCCCAAGCTTAGCGTAGACAGCCTCTAATTCCCCAACAAGTTTGATGCCTTCCAGTTACCATTCAGCCTGGTTTTGCCCATCTGCTCAGATGGTTTACTTGGGCGTGGCCCCATGCATGCTGCAGCTTCTTAGAACCATAGTCGAGTTGGGTCAAGGTAGATACCAAAGGTGGATGAGCAGCCCTAAAAAGGCCTTAGCAAGCCCTCCCGCCAGAGGTACCATTCTTTCATGAATACCCATACACCCCAGCATGCAAATACTGCATATACAACTGACTGATTAGCCACAGCTGATGTTACCATGCATGCTCAATGTTGAGTCCATTTTGCGTAGCTCTGCCTTGGATGGTCTTTACCTGTGGCCTGGCCTAGACGTTATTCAATGATATGAACGGTAAGCAGCAGAAGTGTCTGCTGCGGTGGCCAAACTTAGCATCGATGAGATAATGATAATGCTTAAGCTGTGAGCATTGCCTTAGAAATGTATGCGCGGTAAGCCTATCAGCCTCGCAGCTGGAAGGCTGTTGTGGCGTGCAGATTGTGAATGAGGGAATACGCCAACAGTTCAGTCCAAGTGTTTTTGGGTGCCTACCGCGCGTCAGGCACTGTTCCAGTCACTGGGGGACATAAATAGAAAACACATTCCCGCTCTCAGATGTTCCTCTGAATACTGACTGTTTCATTGTGTACCCTGGCCAAGTTTAGATTATTTGAAAAGAGACTGCGCAGTGTTGGTTTCCCTGTGTTTCTCCAGGTTGTTCAAAAAGCATGTCCTCGCCTTGGCAAAAGCTCTTTTTCGTGATGGAGACTGTTGTGTCGTTTGTGCTGCTGACCCCGCCTAATGTCGGCTCAGACGCAGCTGAGGAGAAGATACATTCCCTGTTGTTCTTGGCAGGCGTAATCAGTGATCCATTGAGCACTGGCTGCCTTTTTCTTTTTGTTGTCTCCAGCCACAATTGGAACAGTTAATACAGAAATTTTTGTGACCTGTCCTGTTCCTTCCTTTCTCTTCTTTTATTTCATACTAATTAGGCTTGTTTTCTCTCTCGCTTGTTTGCCTTCCATCTCATATGACAAATGCTTAAGCATTTAGTCATTCTTTACAAGAAAATATAACATAGTTGAGAGAACAAAATACATACTGAATATATGCTTAGTAATTAGATGAAGCCAGGAGCTCTCTTCATTTAACTTTAAGTTCCTTTTGGACGACTTATGTTATTACGGATTGCTCCATCAAAACTTGTTTTGCTGTGAGTAGTGATATATAATTGTCACAAAAATAAACTTCCCCTCTGTTAATTTCTTGCATTCTTAAAAAAAAGATTTTTTTACTCCTTGAATATGCCTTTTAATAATGTACTTATTTTTCCTTAGTTTGCATGAAATCTGGAATGGGCTGTTGCTTTAATATATCAAGGTACTTTCTCACAATATAGGAATATGATTAATAATTACTAGAAAAAATAGAAAAAATTACTAGAAAAATTCATTGAGATTTATGAGTTTTTATTTCATATCATTAGTATCCTGGTGTGGTGGAAGGGGTCAGGAGACATGGTTTTGAGTGGTCTTATAGCCAGGAGAGATAAGTTCAAATCCTGTCTCCAAAATTTACCAGCTATGTGATCACAGGCAAGTCACTTAATTTTTAATGAGCCTTATTGTCCTCTTTTGTGAAGTGAAGTGAAGATAATAATGCCTATATTTACTTAACTTAGCAGGTTGTTGTGAGGATTTTGAAAACCGAATTAATGTGTAAAATCTGCCTGGCATGCGATAGATATTGAATAAAAGTGCTTTGAAAATGTTAGTGCCACATTAATATAAACTGTCATTAATTTATAGTAATATTATCACTGCTGTTAGTAATCACAGTAATGTAAATGTCTTCAGAATGGTATAAAGTCATTTGATTTTGGACATAGCACAAAGTACAACAGAATGGTGAAGTTAAGTTTGTAGTCCAGAAGTCAGGTCATAACTGAAAGGCCATTTAAGAAATAGATTTTACTTGATAGCTTTTGTTTTCACATCGCTTAGATTTTCCTCTGCATAATTACACCTTAGCCCAAGAGCTATTCCTTATAACAAAAAAATTTTTAAATGAAAAAGAGGGAAAACAAGGGGGGGATTTAGTAAAACTGATCGATACATCAAAGCATTTTGACTTGTAATGCGTTGGTCATGCTGTGGTTGTGACACCCAGTTAGGAGACCTGAGAGCAGAAGTAGACATTCAGTGAGTGTTCTTTCTCTGGTTATGGGATTCAGTTGGAAAGAACATCAAGTTGGGAATTGAGCTGCCAGCGTTAGACCTAACTCTGTCATTTAGTTGTGACTTTAGTCATAAAGGCCTCAACTGCAAAAGGCTCACTTAGTGTTGTCCGTCAGGGTTAAGAGAGAGAACCGTATAGTGCTGCAGCATGCTTTGAAGTGTGCTGGGGGAAGCTTGAGAGAATCATATAAATGGGAACTCCAAAAATTAATGTCCAGGAGCTTTTTAGTTTAGGAAGATGTTGTCTCCACCTACTGAATTTTGCATTGACCTCACGGTGATTCACAAAGGCTGTCTTCAGGGTTGTTTGTAAACCATTGCTTTGTAAGTAAAATTGTTTTGTCAGGTATCGTGGAAACAAATAATTGTGGCTATTTTTTTAGGAGCTTATGTTTTTTCTTTGACTTGGAAGCTCTGGATTTGAACTTGGATACCCTGGAAATTTTCATTTGGAAATGACCTGTACATTCTTTCTGCTTTTACTTGGCCATCTGGTTCTGTGAGTTTGGGACAGTGTCTGGCACTTAATAAATGTCTATTGATTGATTGACAGTTTCCATGTATCATGTTCTGACATGAGTATCCAGCCTTTTTTCTGATTATAATGTGTTGTTTTTTGTCTGGGCAATTCTGATTTTCAGGGCAATCAGTTCTTGAGTAAGAACTGCCATCCAGCCAATTTTCCTTGCCGTTCTTCCCTCCCTGGCTTTTCCATTCTTTATCTCTTGTTCTGTTTGCTCTAAGTACATCCACAGTCTCTGTGACCAGTTTTTTTTCCTCTAAGCCTTTACCTGGACTTATTATGGGACTGCTGTTTTCTATTAAGAGAACAGTTATCCCTTAGGACTCTCTCAAACCAAGAGATTTCTTTATGGTGTTTGGAGTTTCTCTTGGGTGCCTTGGAGAGCTTATCCCCGATTGAATAGCGTGAGTAGGACCTGCTGGATCTTGAGTATAGTGTGCCAGAATAAATACCTTTTTAAGGGACTGCTCCAGGATGGGGTTCTGTCTGGACACTCAGGGCTCCAAGATCTCTCCTGAATGTAGGCTCTGTTTGTTACTTTTCCTCTTGCAGCCATCTCTTACTCTCCTATAGAAAATATTAAGTACCTACTGTGTGCCAGCTAGGTGGTGCAGTCGATAGAGTGACAGGCCTGGTGTTAAGAAAATCCAAGTTCAAATCCAACCTCAGACACCATGACCCTGGGCAAGTCACTTAACCCTGTTTGCCTCAATTTCCTCATCTGTGAAATGAGCTGAAGGAGGAAATGGCAAACCACTCCAGTATCTCTGCCAAAAAAACCCTAAATGGGGTCATGAAGAGTAGGACACTACTGAAACAACTGAACAACAACAACAATGACTCTGTGCTGGGTCCTGTACTAAGCAGTGGTGATGAAATGAGGCAAAAGACAGTCCCCACTTTCAAGGAACAGTTTGCAATTTAAAATAGCAGTGAGCTTTACATATATTATCTCATTTTTCCCCTCAGAACAGCCTGAGGGAAGCAGTACTATTGTTATCCCCATTTCATAGGTGAGGAAACTGAGGAAGAGAGGTTAAGTGATTTACCCAGGTAACATACCCAGTGAATGTCTGACGCAGGATCAAACTCAGGTCTTCCTGACTTAAAGTCTGGCACTCTACCCACTGTGCCACGTCGGTACCAAGCATTCAGCCCTAGTGTATCTACTCTGACCAGTCAGTCGATCAGTAAACATTTATTAAGTACCTACTGTATGCCAGATGCTGTGTTAAGCAGAAGACAGGCTTTGTCCCAAGGAGCTCACAGTCTGTTGGGGGGACAACAAGCAAACAAATATGGACCAAAATGTTCTGTGTAGGATAAATAAAATTACGAGAGGGAAGGCACAAAAGCTTCCTACACGAAAGCCAGAGAAGCCGGGAAAGTGGAGGTGAGGAAGGAGGAGACTGTTCCAGGCATGGGGGGGCAACAGGCTTCAGAAACTGCATTTTTCCCAAGGCTTTCTTCCTGAAGCTTGATTCTGGCAACTGGTTCTCTGCTCTCTCCTGAGCGAAGGCTACAATTAGGCTCTGTTTCGGGGTGTGCTAAACTGGGCAAAAAGTCCCAGGCTGTCCTAGGTTTCTATTTATTTGTTAATTAACTTTTGTTTATTTTTTGTTACGTCATTCATTTCCACAAGATTTTGAGTTACAGATTTTCTCCCCATCTTTCCCCCTACCCACCACCCGAAAACAGCGATCCCACTGTGTACCCCTCCCCCAGTCAGTTCTCTCCTATGTCCTCCCCTGTCACCCCCTCTGACTTTCCAGTAGGGCAAGGTGGATCTCCCTGCCACAGTGCCTGTATATTTTAATTCCCAGTTGCATGTAATTAATAATAATAACATATATATACATATATATGTATATTTAACATTTGATTATAGAACTTTAAATTCTAGATTCTTTCCCTTCCTCCCTTGTCACCCACCCCCACTAGAAAGACAAGCAATTAAATATATACTGTACACATGTTAGTTACTCAGAACATTTCCACAATGGACGTATTGTGAAAGACTGACTGTATTT
>JAQQSU010007157.1:0-13305 GCA_028627135.1 Pseudochirops cupreus | reverse complement strand
CCCCCCCCCTCAACCTGCCATCCCCTCCCTCATCCCCCCTCTCATCCCCTTCCCCTCTGCTCTCCTGTAGGGTAAGATACCCGATTTAGTGTGTATGTCATTCTCTCCCAAATCCAAATTCAATGAGAGTAAGGTTGACCCATTCCCTTTTGCCTTCCTGTTCTTCCACTCCATTGTAACAGTTTTCCCTTGCCTCTTCTATGTGAGATAATTTATCCCATTCTGTCTCTCCCCATCTCCTCTCATTATATTCCTCTCTCATCTCTCAATTTCACCTTTTAAGTATCATCCCTTCCTATTCAATTGATCCTGTGCCCTCTGTCTATGTAAACCTGTACACATACATACACACACTCACATATGTATTCATACGCACATATACCTTCCTATATAGATATATATGTATGTATACATATATACATATATATTCTCTTCAACTATCCTCATAATGAGAAAAGTCTTAGGAGTTACAATTACCATTTTTCCATGTAAGAATGCAAATAGTTCAACTTATATAAGTTCCTTATGATTTCTTTTCCCTGTTTACCCTCTCATGCTTCTCTTGCTTCTTGTATTTGAATGTCAAATTTTCTATTCAACTCTGGTTTTTTCATCAAGAATGTTTGAAAATCCTCTGTTTCATTGGATGACCATATTTTTCCCTGAAACATTATACTCAATTTTTCTGGGTAAGTGATTCTTGGTTTTAATCCTAGCTCCTTTGACCTCCAAAATATCATATTCCAAGCCCTTCAATCCCTCAATGTAGAAGCTGCTAGATCCTGTGTTATCCTGATTGTGTTTCCACAATATTCAAATTGTTTCTTCTTGGATGCTTGTAATATTTTCCCCTTGATCTGGGAACTCTGGAACCTGGCTATAATATTCCTAGGAGTTTTCTTTTTGGGACCTTTTTCAAGAAGTGATCAGTGAATTCTTTCAATTTCTATTTTGCCCTCTGGTTCTAAAATATGAGGGTAATTTTCCTTGAGAACTTCTTGAAGGATGATTTCTAGGTTCTTTTTTTGAGCATGGCCTTCAGGTAGCCCAATAATTTTTAAATTGTCTCTCCTGGATCTATTTTCCAGGTCAGTGGTTTTTCCAATGCGATATATCACACTGCCTTCTATTTTTTCATTTGTTTGGATCTGTTTAATAGTATCTTGATTTCTCATAAAGTCATTAGCTTCCATTTGCTCCAGTCTAATTCTGAAGGAATTATTCTCATTGGTGAGCTTTTGAAATTTTTTTCCATCTGGCAAATTCGGCTTGTTAAGGCATTCTTCTCCTTATTGGCTTGTTCGGCCTCTTTTGCCATTTGAGTTGGTCTGTTTCTTAAGGTGTTATTTTCTTCATTCAAGTTGTTGGCTCCCTTTTCATGATTTTCTTGCATCATTCTCATTTCTCTTCCCAATTTTTCCTCCAGTTCTCTTATTTGATTTTCAAAGTCCTTCTTGAGCTCCTCCATGTCCTGTAACCAATTCATATTTTTCTTGGAAGCTTTTGGTGCTGGAGTTCTGACTGTGTTGCTTTCCTCCTGTTCCTTGCTTTGATCCTTTTTATCCCCAAAAAAGGAACCTAAAGTTGGATGGCTATACTTGCTTTGCTTCCTTTGCTTGCTCATGTTGCCACTCAATTACTTGACTTTTGAGCTCTTTGCCACAGTGGAACTCTGCTTCCAGAGGGGAGAAATTGCTGGGGTTTTCACAGCTGCCAGAGCTATTATAAGGGCACCTTCTCTACAGCCCTTACCAGCCGTGGCTCACTGGTCACACACCTCAGGACCTCCATCCAAGACCATGATCCAGATCCAGGCAGGTTAAAGTAAGAGTGATTACCCTCTAAATATTTGCTTGGTCCCACTATGATCTGCAGACCGGGAGCTCTGAAGCGGCCACATGGAGGTGGCTGCAAGGCTGCCACACCTATGCCACTTCTCACTCCAGGGGCAGATGCCAGACCCTACCTCTGCCCCCCCACCCCAGTTCCCACAGAGTTCTACACTGACCTTTTACTTTGTCTTTGGCATTTATGGGTTGATAATTCTGGAAACCACCACAGCTGCTGGTGATCCACTCTCCTGAGGTCCGCTCCAGCAGCTTTTGGTCAGGGCCACCCTGGGCCTAAAACTGCAGGCTCACAAGGGTCTGGGCTTTGCTCCCCGGGTGCTGCAATGGACCCTTCCTGTCTGCCTGCCAGGCTGCCTTCAGCAGGAGGTTTGTTTTTCTCTGTCACTTCTGTAGCTCTAAAGTTTGTTTAGAGTCATATTTTATAGGTATTTGAGGTAGTTATGGGGGCAGCCACGGAGTTTTTCTGCTTCTATGCCGCCATCTTGGCTCCACCACTCCCCCCCCACCGTTTTTTTTTATGTCATTGTTATCCCTGGGTGATTTGTTCAGGATTCTCTGAATTTATTTGTTTCTTTTGTCATTGCTTATGGTACATTAATATTCCATCACATTCATATACCACAATTTGTTCAGCCATTCCTCAATTTCTAAGAGGTAATCTAGGGCACCTCCCTAAGATTCTATTTCTTTTCCTTTCTTTTTTTCCTCCTTTTAATCCTCCCTTTAGGATCAGGAAATGAGTTTTACTTGTGATTTCTTCAGCATCATTCTCCCTCTTAGCCCATGTAAGCCTATGCCCTTCACCCTTTGAAATATTGCATTACAAGATCTCAGTTTGCCTGTTTCTGGCTCACAAGGAATAAAATCCGGTGTTTCTAAGACCCCAAGAATATGACCCCAGGGTGACATAGACCTTGCTGGAGCTCATTTTTCATACTTTTCCACCAAAGGATGGCTTTCTCTTGTCTTGAGAAAGCAGTAGATCACTTGGCAAAGAAACTATCCTTCCTACAAGGGGCAGACATGCTTCTTTCATAAGGTTTACTCCTTGCCTAGGCAGCTAACACTGCCCAGAGGTCAGCTTGGAGTTTACCTAGAATAGGGTTTTCTTCTGTGTACAGCTTTTCTTCCTCTTGACCACCATATTTTCCCTCACTTACAGCTTTGTTCTGGTACCTCAACAGATTTGACAAGACATTTCAACTTCATCACCACTGCCAGACCCCAAAGCCTGCACCCCACTCTTTTTCTGCTGACAGGCAGACTTACAGGGAAGGAGATTTGGGGGTAGGAAGTGGAAATCTAGCTCACTTCTAGAGATAGAGCAGGATGTAGTGCAAATAGGGCCGGAGCCAAGAGGACCAGGGTTCAAATCCTGAATCTGACAGTATTGAGCATTATACTAATTGGGTAAAACTAGGCAAGCCCCTTGCCTTTTGGAGCCTCAGTTTCCCCAACCGTAAAACTGTAGTAATCATATTTGTACTGTATCTCACAGGGCTCTTGTGAGAGCATGCTTGGCAAATCTTAAAACACTGTTGGAAGGAGTTATTATTCCTTCCTTCACCTCTTGTCTTTTCCTTTCTTCTTCATTTTCTCTCTTCTCCCTTCCTATCTCTTCCCAAAGCTTCAAGTGGTAGGTACCAGGAAGAGGAGACACTCACAGTTATGTTTGGAGCACTGCATGTCTCACACACTGGGTGTGAGAGTGTGTGTAGCATGAGCTAAGAAGTTGAGAAAAAAGATAATTAGGCTCAAAGTGGGATTTCAAAGCAAAACCTAAGTAGGCCTGAGTTCCTTTTCCTCTGATTGACTGGGGCTGTGAAAGGCCAATGAGACTGAGGTCTGATCAGAGCATTTTAAAGAATAATAATGATAATAATAGCAATAATAAAGCTTGTGTGGAGGTGGATGGAGGAGGTGGAGAGAGACCAAAAGAAAAAGGCAGAGAAAGAAATAGATAGAGACAAATAGAGATAGAAAAAGAGAGACAGAGATAAAGAGACACAGGCACAGATGGGGGGGAGGAAGACCAAGGAGAAGGCCAAGAAAGAGAAAGGAGAAAGAAAAAGAGGAAGAAGAAAAAGAGAGAGGGAGAGAGAGAAGCAGGTAGAGAACAAGTAGAAAGACCAGAGAGAGTGTCAGAAGCTGAGCCAGAAACCTACTGGTTGATGTTGGGGTGGTGCTCACCCAGAGAGGAACACAATCCTTCCAATGGGCTCCGAAAACATGAGAGTACAGTGTGACTATCACCTCTCTCAATCTGGAAACAGCTCCCCTTGTAATGCAGCCTAACATTTCATTAGCATTTTTGGCAACCACATCATGATGTTGGCTCACCCAGAGCCTATAGTCTGCTAACACCCCTAAATCTCTTCCTAGGAATGGCTTCTGGTAAGCTGGACCATTTTTTGACCCTATACTTGTGCTGCTAATTTTCTTTCTTTTTAAAATCTAAGTGCTGGGCTTTACATTGATCTCAATGGTATTTCATCTTGGGACTTTGAACCTTCAGGCCAATCTGTCTAAATTCCCTGGAATCTTGAGTCTGTCATTCAGTGTAGTGAAAAGCCCTTCCCACTCTGTGCCATCTGCAAATATAATAATGGTGCCTTCAGTGTCTTCATCTAAGAGGCTGGTATTAAGTGCCTACTGGTAGGGCACTGTGCTTCCTGGATTTCCCAATTGTTAGGACTTGCCCCATCCCCAGCAAAAAAAATTTTTTTGCTTGTTTTTGGAGGGGGGAAGGCAGGGCAATTGGGGTCAAGTAACTTGCACAAGGTCACAAGGCTAGTTTTGTGTTAAATGTCTGAGGCTGGATTTGAACTCAGGTCCTCCTGATTCCAGGGCCGATGTTCTATTCACTGTGCCACACCCCCAGCAAAATTATTTTACATTCACCTGTATGTATTTTATATTGACTTAGCTATGTTAAGATTATTTCCCCTAGGAAGCTCCTAGAGATCAAGGAGTGTTCCATTTTTGCTTTTGTGTCCCCAGAACTTAAAACAGGGCATGGTACACAGCAGGTGCTTCCTAAGTGCTCATTCCTAGGATAATAGGATCATAGAAATATTGAGACAGTGAGGAGAATAGTAAGACCTTGAAAGTGGGCAGCCAGGTGAATGCCAGCACAACAAGAGTGAAGTCTGAAGGTGTAGCAGGACAGGGAGAGAAAGCACTAAGGTCAATTTGAGATATGATAAGGGTGAGAGTTCATGAGAGATCAGAGCATCCCAGACCACAGCTGGAAGGGGCCCTAGAGGCCACTGAATCCAACCCATACCTGAACAGGAATCCTCTCTGAAGCATGGCCAATCAAGGTTCATGGTGCCTTTGCTTGAAGACTTCCAGTGAGGGCCAACTCATCACCTCTCGAGGCAGTCCATTCCAGGTTTGGATGCCTCTAATTGTCAGGAAGGGTTCCCTGCCATCAAACTGAGATCTGTTCTCTGCAACTCCCATCAACTGTTTTAGATTCTAGCAGAGTAAACCTAACCTTCCTCCATTAGACAGGTCCTCAAGTGCGGCCCTTTGACTGAATCCAAACTTCACAGAACAAATCCCCTTCATAAAAGAACTGGTTCTGTAAAGCTTGGACTCAGTCAAAAGGCTGCACCCGAGGACCTAGAAGACCATGTATGGCCTTGAGGTCGCAGGTCCCCATGTCTGCTCTATATATTTTTCAGACTAAACCCTATCCCAGTGGAGGTGATTTTTTCTTTCCTTATCCTGGGATATAATTTCTCTGGGTCAGGTGACTTGACTTCACCAAGGGAAGCTCAAGCTGTCTCCTTATAATGGGCATCTGCTCCCTCTTAGCCATTTTGGTTCTGTCTTCTTTAATCTACATGCCCTTCTTCTTGACAGGACAAACCAAAGTAGAAGAAGAATTAAGTGGCCCTGCTTACTAAGACTCCATCAGGTCTTATTTCCTTTCATTCACCCTGAGCAGCCACTCCATCTTTTCTCTAATGAGCTGAAAAAGCTCTGATTTTAGAGTTGGAAGACCTGGGTTCAAATCCTGACTCTGTGACTTACTGCCAATGGGACTTTAGTCGAATCATTTCCTCCTCTGGGCCTCAGTTTCCTCATCAGTAAAACGCTGATCTCAAAATCCCCTTCTAGTACTAGGATTCTTTTTGTTTTCCTCATATGTCTGTTGCTCTCAGCTTTCCTCTCCAGCTTCATCTTCTACCCAGCTTGAGCACTCCTGACAGGATTCTTAAAGGATCATGACATGCTTCTGGACTCATCCATGACCTGACTCTCCATGACCTCTGCCATCCATAACCTCTCACCTCCAATGCATGTCTTTATAAAAAATATGAGTGAGTCAATGAGTGAGCAATCACTCTAAACAACCCCTTCCCCCTCTCCTACTCATCAAATTTTCTTCTCTTTAGGCAGCTCGGTGGAGCTCAGTGGAGAGCATACTGGGTCTGGGGTCAGGAAAACCTGAGTTCAAACCTGGCCTCAGACACTTACTAGCTGTGTGACCCTGGGCAAGTCACTTTACCTCTATCTGCCTTAATCCATTGGAGAGGGAAATGACAAACCACTCTAGTATCTTTGCCAAGAAAACCCCATGGACAGTATGGTCCAAGGGGTCACTATGAGTTGGATATGACTGGACAACAACAAAATTCTTAAAAGAAATTTCCTGTTTAAAGTATGAATTGACAGGTCAACACACATGAACATGTTATCAATACATAACAAAAAAGAAGATTGCCTACAAAGCCACGAACCTGTTCCATCCAGTTTTTATCGCAAATTTAACACAGTAGTAAAAAAATTGCCCCACTTGTCTCTATCCCTGAAGAGCTTCCTTCTGTTCTCTTCTATGTATTTCTTTAGTCATCTGAGCTATCTGAAATATTTTTATTAGAAATTTTCCAAAGAGCTAATTGGAAGAGAGTTTCCTGACAAAGATCCTTCTCTGAAAGCCAAGTGGCCCCTTCCATGTATTTTTTATACATTCAATTCCACTCTTCTTTTTTTCTCCCTTTTCCGAATCTCTGTCATTATCAACTAGATCCTGTTCCTTATTAATGTCTTCAGAATCTCATGCAAAAAGTCTTTCCAGCACTCTGGGCACAGGGTGGGGAGATGTCCCAAATGTAGGCAATTTAAGCTGCTTCTAAGGCTCCAAAGAGAGGTTAGGCCTAGAGGAATAGACCTCGGAGTCATTAGCACAGAGGTGGCAGTTCAAGTCATGGGAAGGAATGAACTTGGAAACTATGGAGAGAGAAGAGAAAAGGCTAAGGGCAGACCCACACGGAAGGCTCCTTTTAGAGAGTCAGGCGCAGAAGAAGCAATCAGTTAAGGAGGCAGAGAATGAATGGTTATAGAGGAGGAGAACCAGAAAAGGGAAATGTTTCTGAAGCCAAGGGAGGAGAATATATCCAAAAGGAAAGTGGGGTCACCCCATGTCAAATGCTATACAGAGTGGTCCAGTAGGACAACAATGGGAAAGGTCACTGGATTGTGAAGTTAGAAGGTCAATAGTGACTTTGGAGGAGACTGTTTGCAAAGATGAAGAAGTCAAATTTTTAAGCAGAAGGAAGTTCCTTGGGGACACAGACCAGTGAGGCAGTTTTGTTACTACTGTGCTCAATTTCAGATGGATTTTAAAAAATCATATATGGCAGAGGTTCACGGTTTTGTAAGCAGTCTTCTTTTTTGGTTATCCACTGAGATGTTCATGTTTGTTGATTCATAATTTAAACAGGAAATTTCTCTTAAGGATTTTGTTGTTATCCAGTCTTGTCCAACTCTTAGTGACCCCATGGACCATAGTGTCCATGGGTTTTTTTTTTTGGCAAAGATACTGGAGTAGTTTGTCATTTCCCTCTCCAGTGGATTAAGGCAGATAGAGGTAAAGTGACTTGCCCAGAGTCATACAGCTAGGCACCTTATGAAACAGGGCCTGTTTCATTCATTATATTTATATCTACAGGGCCTAACACAGTATCTGTCATTGTAGGTGACACAGTAGGTACTTAATAAATACTTGTTGACTGACTGATATAATTTTAGAACTATATTCTCAGAGAGAAAAACTACCTTATTCCCAGTATGAAATTTTCTAAAATTCTTATCTTTTCCATTAATCTGTCTACCATTTACTTCTACCACTTAGCCTCAGAGGGAAGTTAGTCGAAGGAGCTATTGCTAATAAAGTTTGCAAAGTGCTTTACACTTAAAAAACAATCTATATGTAATAGAGGTTCAGAAATGGCTCAGGCCTCAGAAGTCTCCTAGCACAGTGCCAGAGATGGAGCATCCAGAGCGAGGAAGGCAATGGTATAACTGTCCTCCTCCCTGGTTAGACCATATCTGGAGGGATGTATTCAGTTCTGAGCAGCACATTTTTGGGAGGACATCAACAAAGATGAGGCATCAGATGTAAATGACTATTTCAAGCAGTTAGGTCATGAAAAAGTAGAGGCCAGAGCTCTTCCCCACTCTTGAAAAATTGGGACCTTTGCCCCTGTCCATGGTTCTGCCACCATCTAATTGCCCACGATTTTATCACCATCACCAGGAGCCATCCTACAATCACATCTGCCGGGACTCTGATACTCTGGACTGTCATTTGTCTATTCCTTAAGACTTGAAAGCAGTTATGTGTCTTCATATTATCCCCTCCCTTCTCTTGAGCTTTCAGGGCCTCATTTCTCTCATTTCCAGTTTGAAGAACATTCTCCTTCATGGAGAGGACTGACCCAAAAAGAGGTAGTGAATTCTTAGGAGAGAGGGTAATTTTTGTTTGTAATATGATACTATCTATCCAATCATTTTCTTATTCTTAATATTTTAAAAATTGTGAAATGCCATTATGTGAGGCAGGTATGGAAAGTGCTTCATCTGGAGTCAGGGAAGACCCAAATTTGAATCCTGCCTCAGCTACTAGCTCTGTGTCTCTGGGCAGTCATTCAAGTCCTGTCAGCTAATAATAGGACCTACCTCCCTGGGTTGTTGTGATGATTTCATGAGGTAACATGTGTGAAATGCTATACAAATCTTTTTTTTTAAGCCATTATCATGGTTTTCATGCACCTCAGTCTGTTTTGGGCTTTTCCTATCTTGCCTCTGGGCATCATCCTTTTACATGTTCTGGCTACTCTTGTGTATTTATTTGACCTTGGCGATATGCCCTTTTCTTCCATTTCTTGTACATCTCCTTTTCAGATTCGAGATCAAAAGAAAGTTCCATATTGGTTCAATCAGACCAGGAGAAATAGCTATAACAGATGTGACGCCCTCCCCCAAAAAAGAATATTTACAATGATTCTGGCATTTATTCAGATCTCTCATTTCATATGAGGATGGGAAGGATGGTGGTATATGACTGGTCTTAATTCTATCAAAAAATTCTGAATTCAGAAAGATGGTGAATTTAGAGTCTGAAGATCAGGTTCCCCATCTTCACACTGGCTGTTACTTCACCTTTTTAAGTCCAAATTTCTTTATCTTCCAAATGGAGATAATATTTGCATAATATGTTTTTCTAAAAAGCAACTGCACAAGTACAGGATGGGGGTATGTCTGACAATATACTGTTGAACTGAAAAGGATATGGGGGATTTAGCATCACAGACTTAAAAATGAAAGGCATCTTTGAGGTCATCTAGTCTAAACTCTGCCATTTTATAGATGAAGAAACTGAGGTCTTAGAGAAGTGACTTGTCCAAGGTCATACAGGTGGTAAGCAAAAAAGGTGGAATTTGAACTCAGGTCCTCTGACTCAAAACCCAATATTCTTCCCACTGCACCATGCTGGCTTCCAAGCTCAGGAAGAGTCAATAGCATGGCATGGCATCCTAACGAGCTAACCCTGTGTGAAGCTAAGGAAAAAAATAAAACTATGGACTTAGAGCTGGGACAGACTTCAGAGGTCACCTAGCACAATGCCAGAGACAGAGCATCTAGAATGAGGGAGGTGATGATCCTGCTGGCCTCTGCCCTGGTTAGACCATGTCTGGAAGGATGTATTCACTTGTGGGCAGCCCATTGACAAAAGGGAGAGTGTCCAGAAGACAGTGACAACCATGGGGTAAGGACTAGAACCCATACCAGATGAGGATCACTTGAAGGAACTGGTTTGTTCAGCTTGGAAAAGAAGGTTTGTAGGGGGAACACAATGACCGTATTCAAGCATTTGAAGGGCTGTCCTGTGGAAGAGCCTTATATTAGATATACTAGACAGATATAGATATAGATATATAGATATAGATATGGATATATCTATAGATATACATACAGTATTTATACTATACTATACTGTGGAAGAGCCTTATAATATATTTTATATATATACATATATATATATGACTTATATAATCTTATACTATTTGGCTTTGAGGGGCAGAAGTAGAAGTAATGGGTTTATACAGCAAAAAGGCAGATTTTAACTCAATATAAGGAAAACCTTCTTAACATTAAGAGTGGTCTCAAAATCAGATGGCTTGCTTTGGATGCACTGGGCTCCCCCTTCCCTAGAGGTCTCCAGGCAGTCAGCCTGGCCACTTAGCAGGGAAGTTTTAGAAAGTATTCTTGTTCACATATGAAGAGGTTGGACTATGTGGCCTCTGTGCTTCCTCCTGGCTCAGAAATGCTGCTTCTGTGATTCCTGCCCCTACCAGGGGCTGGCGGGAGCGATGAGATAAAATATGCAAAGTGCTTTGTAACCATAAAGGGCTGCATAAATGTGAGTTATTGTTCTTCTTCTCACCATCTTAGATGAAAATGGGTCATCTTTATTTGAAATGAAAATACTGTACATACAAATCCCCCCCACTCCTCATCTCCTTCACTTTTTTTTTTACCAGAATATTTGTCCCTATTTTTAGAGTTGTTTCTGTTTGATGAAATCTCCTTCAGTGATTGTTCGAGCTGAACAATGAATAACAGTCTGAGATATTGGCATTTCCCCCAGCAGCCCGGGAAAATAACCCACTGCCAGTAAATGGGTGTTGGATACCTGGAAGTGCGGAACGAGTTCCTTCACTCCTATCATGCTGAGATATTTTAGTCTTGTTGGAGAGGAAAACAGGGAAAGAAAAGGGAAATGGAGAAGAAGAGAGTAGGAGAGAGAGAGAGAGAGAGAGAGAGAGAGAGAGAGAGAGAGAGAGAGAGAGAAACAGTAAATTCTACCCTTCCAAAAGCACTTCTGTAAAGAACAAAGAGATTGCCTGGGTCAGGAGAGGTCTACCTGAAATGCTAATGACGTGCAATGGTAGAAAAGGTCTAGAGGAAAAAGAAGCTAGTGTGTCTCTGCAGGCTGGGGTTTTGAGCAAAGAAATGCAACAAAGTTATGTGAACTATAGTTATAGTGTCACAGTCTCCCTAGCTCAGGGAGAAATGAATCAAAATTCCTTCCCAGAAATCAGCCCTTTCCTGTGTTTTGCAGAGTCCTCTTGAATCCAGGCTCACCAGAATTCTTCACCTGATAAACCATGGCTCATTTTCCTGTTATTACAGATTTCCAGCTGGGAGGACGGTGGCTGGGGGGGGGGGGGGGGGAGGGCGGGTCAACTGGTCCAAGTCCCTTATTTTACAAATGAGGGAAGCAAAGCCCAAGGAAGGGAAGGGATTTGCTCAGGGTGACACAGGTATTAAACAGCAAAGTTGGGATTTGGATTCAGGTCCTGTGATTTTAAATCGGGCACTCTTTCCATGGTGCCCCAACCAAGCCCCTCATTTGACAGAGGAATAAAAGAACAGAGGGGTTAAGTGACTTACCTGAGATCTCCCAGCTACTAGGCAGCACAACTGGACTTTTAACACCTAGCACATGGCTGAAAATCCAGCTTTGGTCTTTCACAGGGCCATTGTGTTATTAACTAATCCTCTGAGGGGGACTACCTTGAGGTACATGGGAGAAACTTAGGTCAGGCCAAGGTATGAAAACAATATTAGCTCCAGATGGAAACAACATTCAGATCTTTCCTGATGAAAGAGAAAAGGAGGAATTGTTACCCTTTCAGCTGGGCAAAGATAGTCATTCACAGCTGATCTGAATAGGATCACATGTCTGGGCTGACTGTCAGCTATCAATCAAAAGAAAAAGATTATTGGAGGTGCTGGGGCAGATTCAGTGCCCCAGGGGATAATGGACAAGAGACAGGAATGAGGCACACCCCACTGATACCTGTACCTCCCCAGATTACCTTTGGTACCCTAGGAAAGGCATGGCTTCTCCAGTTAGAGATAGGAGACAGTGATGCAGGGAAAATAGGACCCACTTCTTCCTCATTGAAAATATTCACTGCTTCTTTTGCTAAGCCACACCCAAAAAGATCATGGCTATTTTTTTCAGTTACCTGTAAATCTTTACCTTAGCATTATATGGTTTAGTTAAACCGAAAACCTTAACAATCCGTGTCTATCTGTGTCTGTGTGTCTGTGTATGTTTAAATCAATGTTTATTGCGCCCCCTGGTGGTCAGAACTTCCCACTTCTCTCCTAAGCAAGAGGATCAGGGTTTGGAGGCATTTGTGAAATGGATGAAATTTGGGGAATTGATCCAGAAAAGGAAGAGAAGCAAATTTTCCTCCTTAACTCACCACAAAGCAATCCAATATTGCCACAGGTGGACATGCTCACTTGTTCCACAGCAGGGCTCTTCTGTTCCACAAGTCTTAAACCAGGGATTCTAAACATGGGGCCTGTGGTCTTGGGTTTTGTTTTGTTCTGTTTTTTACATTTTGATAAATGGATTTCAGTGGTATTGATTTTCTTTGAAAGCTGATGTATTTTATTTCATTCATTTTAGAACATTATTCTTGAGAAGCAGTACATAGATGTCACTAGACTGCAAGAAAGGTCCAGAAGCCCCTGCCTTCAATGACTTTTCTGCTTGACTCCTGGGCCAAACTGGGGAACAGTCTCTCTTTCTTTTTAGCATAAAACTGAGTAAGCATGAAGTCAGGCACCTCATCCCATGGGGAACTCCAGGAGTATGATGCCTCCTAGAATTCCCCACTGCTTGGTCAGGTCTGAGGAAGAGGCTTTGGAGACTTTCCTTCTTCATTTCATAGCATTCCAGGTTAAAAGAGACTCTGGGGCCCTCCTAGACAGAAATACAGCTTTCCAGCTTTTTCTTCCTGGGAAGAAGATGCCACTGGCTTGTTGGGCCACCATGCTTGATGCTAGACTAGAAATCTCAAGTGGCTTCTCCCAGTATCTACCTTATTATCCCCATGGAACAATTCAGGCACTGACAGACTCAGACTCTCTAAGGAAGCGGTTCTCAACCTGTGGGTGGCAACTCCTTTGGGGGTTGAACAACCCTTTCACAGGGGTTGCCTAAGGCCATCTGTATCAGCAAGCACCCTAAGCATACCTAGGGCGGCTACTAGCACAGGTTCTTAGATCTGCTTTTCTAAAGGAAAGCAACTCAAAATGGGTTAAAAATCTTACTTTAATCGATCAAATATCATTTACC
>JAQQSU010007156.1:0-13306 GCA_028627135.1 Pseudochirops cupreus | reverse complement strand
AATATAATATGAGGTCTACAGGGACTATTCTTCCTTCATTCCCCATTTTATCTATTTTCTCCTATTTCAGACCTTAGGCTACTGTACATAACTTTTAACAATTATATTGTCTAATTCTTTTATTATTATATTGTCTGATTCTATCAAAATAGTCATTGTGGAATATATCCAAAACTCATACCTTACTTTACCTAGTTTCATTTGTTTTAATTATAATGGAATGGCCCAACTGTGAACATCTAAAGTGTTCAATCACTTAAATTTATTTCATTAAAATTTATTGGAATTGGGTTCACATAAATTTGAAGTATATTTTGGTAGATTGACTCTCAGACATGTTGTGCATTTTGGAGTGATTTTGAATGGGATGTCCTTTAAGGAATTTTCCTCTAGATTGAGTAATTACTAAATATAAATGCTACTGGTTTTTGTGATTTATTTTGAATGTTGCTTTTTTATTGAAGCTCTTAACTGTCTTTTAAATTTTCTTTATTGATCTGAGATTTTCTAAGTAACTCTTTGAAGTAGGGATAGTTTTGCTTCTTCTTTGCTTAAGTTTATATCTTTAATGCCTTTCTCTCATCTTAATGATTTTGTAAGCATAACTAGATTAGGATGTAGGGAAATTATCCTTGCCTCATTTCTTTATTTCTTTGAAAACTTTTGGAGTTTCTCCATTGCCAATAATTTTAGCTCTTGGTTTTGAAATCTACTTGTCATATCAATAGATATCTCTTCTATGTTTGTGTTTTTTAAAGTAGAAAATGTTATTCTTTTTCAAAGACTTGTCCTAAACTTATTGATATAATAGTCTGGTCTGATGGTGTTTTTGTTCTTAGTATGATTAAATTAATTGTTCTCATAATGTAAACCATTGTTGCATCCCTCATATAAATCCAGCTTCTTCATAATTAATAATCTTTTGTCAGTTTAATAGCAAACTAGCCAGTATGATCTCAGTCTTGGGAGAAACACAGGGGAACATGTAGATGTTTGGTGAGCCTGCTTCTGGGTATACTCTGAAGTGGAGAGAAGGGCCCTCCACCATGCATTCTTGAAGCAGGCTCTCCAAGCATCCATATGGTTGCTTGCATTAGACAAAGCATATTGTGCATGATACTGAAGAATGGGCCTTCTCATTGACCAGTGCGTCTGTGATTCATTACATTCTCTCCCCTGTTTAAAAATTTTGTCATCCTTGACAAATAAGCCATGGAGAATTGTTTATGTTCATATCCCCAAGGAGGTATTAACATCATTATCTTTTCATCTACTTTTCCAGTGCTGTACAGGAAGAGCCTTTGATGATTTTTATAATTCAATTTTATTTTAATTTTACTTCCAAATTATCTCCCTTCCCCATTTTTCATTATGATGTCATACTTTATGCTGAACCATGCACTCCTTTTGAGGTTATCTTTGCATACTCTGAGATTTTTGGACTATGCCTAGTTTCTACCAGACTACTCTCCATTTATCTCAATAGTTTTTGTCAAATAATGAGTTCATGCCCTAACAGCTGTAATTTGGTTTATCAAACACTATCCTACTGTGCTCATTTACTTCTGTATATTTTGTGCCTAATCCTCCTTCTCCCAGAGCATCCCTTTTTCTTGCTCCTTAATATTATATTTTTGTTATTTTAATATTTTATTTTCCTCTAATTACATGTAAAAACAACTTTAATATTCTTTTGTAAAAATTGTGAGCTTCAAATTCCCTGCCTCCTACCCTTCCTGATTTTCCTTTCCTCCCCTCCCCTCATTGAGAAGGTAAGCAATTCAACATAGGTCAAAATCTGTATTCATCCAAAACATATTTCCATGTAAGTCATTGTAGTGCAAATGCAATATTCATGGCACTAATGGCAAGTATGTGCCGATGCGAGCATAGCTCTCAATTGCAGTATTGTAACCATATTCTTTCCACATAGAAGACAGAAGGAAAACATTTATTCAGACACAGAAAGTCAAATACCAACACCAGGAAACCGAATCCATCATAGCAACAAAGATGTTAATACATCATAGCATAGCAGGGAGCCACCCTGTCCTTTAGCCTTCCCACAAACAAACTCTCAAAAGCTTAGCTGTCTCCTTGCCTTCTGTCCCCTCTCTCCCAACATCTAGCTGCTCTGACTCCCAGCTTCCTGTGGGCTCTGCTCTACCCTTCAGCAAATTCCTCCCATTGCAGACTCCATGTGGTTACATTCAACCTACTGGGGGACAAGGAAGATCTTCAATGCAGGGAATCTTCAAGTTCCCTTAAGCTTATTAAGTGGGTAGGGAAGATCTTCAAATTCCCATTACCTTTACAATCATGCTATGAAAGAAAACATAGACCAAAAAACCCCAAGAAAAATAAAGAAAAAAGTGTTTTTTTGATCTGCATTCAGACTCCATCAGTTCTTGCTCTAGAGATGGACATCATTTTTCATCATAAGTCCCTCAGAATTGTTTTGGATCAATGTATTGCTGAGAAGAGCTAAGTTATTCACAGTTGATTATCACACAATATTGCTGTTATTGTATACCATATTCTACTCGTTTCACTTTGTATCCGTTCATGTAAGTCTTTCCAAGTTTTTTTGAGATCATCCTGTTCATCATTTCTTATAACACAATAATATTCCATCACATTCATCTATAACAGCTTGTTCATCCATTCCCCAATTGATGGATATCCCTTCAGTTTCCAATTCTTTGCCATCATATAAAGAACTACTACAAATATTTTGTACATATAGCTTCTATTTTTTTTTTTATCTCTTTTGGACATAGACCTAATAGTGGTATTAGGTCTAAGGGGACTGTAATGCCATGCACAAGCAGATTCCCAAAAGAATGCTACTGTGAAAAGCTTTTAAGGTTCGGATTACACGCTATAGTGAATACTCCATTTATTCCCTTACAAATCAAGGCAAACATTCACAACAAATCACAATATAATATTCACAACATTATATTGTATCACAGAAAATCACAATATAGTGTTCACAACAGCTCAACATTAGAATGGCCACAGTTTTCACTACAGTGGCCACAGCATTTGGAACAAAGAACAAAAGAATAATCATCTGGTTTCCCTAAAGGGGGAAAATCCTTCTTACTTAATCATTCAGTCATTTCGCAATACAATAATCAATCTTCCACTCATGGCGCAATCATAGATTAACTTAATCAGTCACTTATCTAGAGTCACAATTACTAAATATCATTAATCACTATGTACAGTCATTAGAAAATTACACAAACCTTCCACCCCTCAGTGTCCAGCAAATGTCACTTTCATCCAAGAGGAGGCCTTTTCTTCATCTTGACTCAGGGTGTTCTCTCAGATTCCCTGGATCCCCTTCCATGGTCCCAGCTCCTACCTGAATCCACCAAACAGTCACCTGGATTCAAGGGACAGATAGCTCCCAGGTCCTTGTCCAGTCCTCCAGGCAGTCCCTGGTACACACTGAATTTCAAAGGGTCCAACACATCTCAGACCCTTTACAACTTCTGTTGCCGGGAAATCAAGGATCACCCAAGCCACAAACCAACCAAGGCTAATCCCGGTCATGCTTCTTCAGTCCTCCAGCAGTTCTGCTGGCCCCTAGGACCCAGAAGGAATCTCAGCCTTCCAGGAGGCCTTCCAGTCAGCCCTTCCAGGCAGCCCTCTCAGCCTTCCAGATGCTGGGAGAGAAACTCTCTCTCTCTCTCTCTCTCTCTCTCTCTCTCTCTCAAGAAAACTCCAACTCAGTTCTCCAGTCCAGCAGCTCAGCTCCCAGATGCTGGAAAAATCCTGCTTCCTTCACCAGGAAGCCACCACGAGGAACATTCCCGATTCTGTCTCTCTGTCTCTAGAACTCTTTTTATATACACACATTGGCCTCCTGTCTCAGCCAACCCCCTCCTGCCATGTCAGCAACAGGAAAAGAGCTCACATCTTCTGTACTTAGCTCTAATTTACTAAGGGCTAAGTATCTGCTAAATTGATTTCTATTACAGAGACATGTGGTTTTATAGCTCTTTGGACATTTTTCCAAATTGCTCTCCAAAATGGTTGAATCAGTATACAATTTCACCAACATTGCATTATTTAATTAATTTTCCCACATCTCCTTCAGCTTTTGTCATTTTCCTTTTCTGTTGTATTAGCTAATCTGATAGACATGAGGTAGTAGCTCAAAACTGTTTTAGTTTGCATTTCTCTAATCAATAGTGATTTAGAAAATTTTTCATATGATTATAGATAGCTTTTATTTCTTCATCTAAAAACCATCTGCTCATATTTTTTGATCATTTAACAATTGAGGACTCCCTCTTATTTCTATAAATTTGACACAGTTTTCTATATATTTGACAAATGAGGTCTTTATCAGAGAAACTTGCTGGGAAAAATTTTGTTACAATAATGATTGTTAACTTTGTATATCTCCCCATCTTATTGACTCCTTATTTATCCTATTCTCTCTCTTCTTTCACACTGTCCATTCTCAAAAGTGTTCTGCTTCTGACTTTTACCTCTCCCAATCCACCCTCCATTCTATCAGTCTTCCCTTTTCATGTCCTCTTCCTGTCCTACTTTCTTTTGTATTAAGATACATTTCTAGGGGTAGCTAGATGGGGAAATGAATAGAGTACAGACCCTGGAATCAGGAGGACCTGAGTTCAAATCTGTTCTCAGACACTTAACACTTACTAGCTGTGTGACCTTGGACAAGTCACTTAACCCCAATTGCCCTGCCTTCCCCCCTCTAAAAAGCAAAACAAACAAATAAAAAAGAGACATTTCTATACTTAAATAAGTACATGTGTTATTTCCACTTTGAGCCAATTCCAATGAAAGTAAGGTTCACATCCTCCCCTCCACTTTCCCCATCTTTCCCTCCACTGTAAAATCTCTTCTGTGCCTGTTTTATATCAGATAGTTTATCTCATTCTATCTCTCCCTTTCCCATTTTCCCATTGTATTCTTCTTTCTCAATCCTTAATTTTATTTTTCAGATGGTCATCCCATCACATTCAACCCACTCCTGTACCCTTTGTCTATTGCTCCTTTAAATTTTTTTTAAATTATTGATTAAAACAAGTGTTTTCGTAACAGAATATAATAAAAAAGATAGTCACACATGAAACTGCTAATCCATTATGTACAGCTTGCTATTCCTTTAATATACAATAAAGTTATCATGTAGATTTATTTTTTCTATTTTTCCTTTGTTTTCTTCCCCCCAGATGACTGCCACTAGACACAAACAGATGTGTGTATAATATATATATTACATACACACACATATATACATGTGAAATTATTCTATACACACTTTTATTTATCTGTTCTTTCTCTGAATGAAGAGAGTATCTTCCTTCTTATGTCCTTCATAGTGATTTTTGGTATTTATAATTATGAAAATAACTTATTCACTCCAAGTAATTCTTAAAACAATATAGCCTTTACTGCGTTCTATTGGTTCTGCACCTTTCACTCTTCATTATTTTGTGTCTTTTCATGCTTTTCTAAAATTATTAAGCTCACCATTTTTCATAGTACAGTAGTTTTGCATCTTAATCATATACCGCAACTTGTTTAGCCTTTCCCCAATTGATGGACATCCTTGTGATTTTCAGTTCTTCACCACCACAAAGAAGTTTCTATAAACTTTGTATAACATATAGATTATTTTTCTTTTCCCCTAGTTACCTTCAGAAGTAGACCTAGTAGTGGTATTGCTGGGTCAAATAGGCATCTTAGCAACTCTTTTTCTTTTTTTTTTTTGCTTTTTGGAGGGCAATTGGGGTTGTGACTTGCCCAAGGTCACATGGCTAGTAAGTGTTAAGTGTCTGAGGCCGGATTTGAACCCGGGTCCTCCTGACTCCAGGGCCTGTGCTCTATTCACTGCCTCACCTAGCTGCCCCTTAATAACTCTTTTAGATATAATACTGGATTGCTCTCCAAAATGGTTGGATCAGTTCACAGTTCCACCAAAAATGAATTAGTGTCTTAATTTTTACACATTTTCTTTAATACATGTCACTTTCCCTTTCTCTCATTTTAGCAAATATGGTAGGTGTTAAAAATATCTCAAGGCTATTTTGATTTGCATTTCTCTAATTAGCAGTGATTTAGAGCATTTTTTATACGACTATAAATTGTTTTGGTTTTTTAATTGGAAAGTTGACTTCACATCCTTTGACCATTTTTCAGTTGGGGAATGACTCATATTATTACATATTTGACAAAGTTCTTTATATATATGTTAGATATCAGATTTTTATTTGATAAACTGTCTATAAATCTCCCGTCTCCCATCTTCTGTTCTTCTTCGGATCTTGTCTATATTTGTATTACTTGTACAAAATCTTTTTAGTCTAATATAGCCAAAATTATCCATTTTATGCCCCATTCTTCTCTTTATCTCTTGTTTATTCATAAATTGTTCACTTATCCATATATCTGATAAGTAATGTGTTCCATACTTCTCATTTTCTCATAAACCCCTCTCTTTATCCAGGCCACATTTACGTTTTGAATTTATCTCAGTAAATGTTGTAAGATCCTGGTCTATGCCCAGTTTTTGCCCTTTTGCTTTCCAGTTTTACCAACAATTTTTTTTTTACCAAATAATGAATTCTTATTGCAAAATCTTAAGTATTTGTATTCGTCAAAGCAAGGTTATGGTTTTTTTGCTGCTGTAAATTGTATGTCTACTCAGTTCCAGTGACCGAACGTTCTGTTTCTTCCCCATCACAGCATAGTTTTGTTTATTACTGCCTCGTAATGCAGTTTAAGATCTGGTCCTGCCAAACCTCCGTCCTTACACTTTTTTCATTATTCCTTTTGATATTCTTGAATTTTTGTTTTTCCAAATGAATTTTGTTATTATCTTTTCCAACTCAGTAAAAAAATTTTTTGGTAAATAATTCGTGATGGTGTTGAATATATAAATTAGTTTGTATAATATTTTTATTATATTGGCCTTGCCTACTTATGTATTTCTCTAATTATTTAAATATTACTTTATTTGCATTATTTGTATTAAAAGGTTTTTAAAAAATGATTTTTGGGGGGCAGAGCCAAGATGGCCATGTAGAAGTAGGAAACCTCTGTGAGCTCCCCTCATAACCACCTCATACACCTATAAGATATGACTCTAAACAAATTTTAGAGATACAGAACACACAAAGTGACAGAGAGAAACAAATCTTCCGCTGAAGGCAGCCTGGCAGGTGGACAGGTAGGGTCCATCACAGAGCTCTGGGAGCTGAGCCCAGCCCCATGTGAACCCATGGTTTTAGCCCCAGAGTGGCCCTGACCAGCAGTGGCTAGAGCAGACTTCTGGAGAGTAGATCACCAGCAGCTGTGGTGGTTTCCAGAAATATCAACCCAAAGACAAAGTAAAAAGTCATTGGAACTCTGTTGGAACCTTGGTGAACTAGGAGTGCAGTCTGGCCTCTCCCCCCAGAGCAAGAAGCAGTGCTGGTGCTGTGGCCCACAGCTGTGCAGCTGCCTCCACTTGGCTGCTTCAGGGCTCCTTGCTTGCAGATTGTATGGGGATCAAGCAACCATTCAGAGGTTAATTGCTCTTGCTTTAAGCTTCCCAGATCCAGATCATGGTATTGGGTGGTGGTCCTGGGGTGTGTAAGCAGTTAGCCAGAGCTTGTGTGGGCAGCTGAGACAGCAGTTAACTCATAGCTGTGGCAGCTGTGAAAACCCCAACAACTTGGGACAAAGCTATCCTCTCTGGAAGCAGAGTTCTACTGTGACAAAGAGCTCAAAAGTCAAGCAATTGAGTGGCAACATGAACAAGCAAAGGAAGCAAAGCAAGCAAAGCAATCAAATGTTTGATTCCTTTTTTGGGGACAAAAAGGATCAAAACATGGAATGGGAGGAAGACAACAAAGTCAGAACTCCTGCACCAAAATCTTCCAAGAAAAATATGAACTGGTTACAGGCTGTGGAGGAGCTCAAGAAGGAGTTTGAAAATCAAGTAAGAGAAGTGGAGGAAAAATCGAGAAGAAAAATGAGAATGATGCAAGAAAATCATGAAAAGAGAGTCAACAATTTGACTGAAGAAAATAACACCTTAAAAAATAGATGAACTCAAATGGCAAAAGAGGCCCAAAAAGCCAATGAGGACAACAAGGCATTAAAAAGGCAAATTTGCCAGACAGAAAAGGAATTTCAAAAGCTCACTGAATTAGATTGGAGCAAACAGAAACTAATGACCTCATGAGAAATCAAGATACTATTAAACAGATCCAAACAAATGAAAAAATAGAAGGCAATGTGAAATATCTCATTGGAAAAACCACTGACATGGAAAATAGATCCAAGAGAGATCATTTGAAAATGATTGGTCTACCTGAAAGCGATGATCAAAAAAAGATCCTAGACAACATCTTTCACGAAATTATCAAGCAAAATTGCCCTGATATTCTAGAACCAGAGGACAAAATAGAAATGGAAAGAATTCACAGATCACCTCTTGAAAAAGATCCCCAAAAGAAAACTCCTAGGAATATTATAGCCAAATTTCAGAGTTCCCAGATCAAGGAGAAAATATAAGCAGCCAAGAAGAAACAATTTGAATATCGTGCAAACATAATCAGGATAACACAGGATCTAACAGCTTCTACATTAAGGGATCAAAGGGCTTCGAATATGATATTCTGGAGGTCAAAGGAGCTAGGATTAAAACCAAGAATAACCTACCCAGCAAAACTGAGTATAATGTTTCAGGGGAAAATATGATTATTCAATGAAATAGAGGACTTTCAAGCATTCTTGATGAAAAAACCAGAGTTGAATAGAAAATTTGACACTCAAATACAACAAACAAGAGAAGCATGAGAAGGTAAAGAGGGAAAAGAAATCATAAGGAACTTATCAAAGTTGAACTATTTATATGCCTACATGGAAAAATGATAATTGTAACTTATGAAACTGTCCTCAGTATGAGGGTAGTTGAAGGGAATATAAATGTACATATATGTATACATACATATGTATGTCTATATAAGAGGGTATATGTGTGTATATACATATGTGAGTGTGTGTATATATGTGTACAGATATACATAGAGGGCACAGAATCAATTGAACAGGAAGGGATGATATTTAAAAAGCAAAATTAAGAGGTGAGAAAGGAATATAATGAGAGGAGATAGGGAGAGACAAAAGAGGATAAATTATCTCACATAAAAGAGGTAAGAGAAAACTTTTACAATGGAGGGGAAGAACAGGAAGCCAAAAGGGGATGGGTGAACCTTACTCTCATTAAATTTGGCTTAAGGAGGGAATAACATACACACTCAATTGGGTATCTTACCCTACAGGAAAGTAGGAAGGAAGGGGATAAAAGGGAGGATTATAGAAGGGAGGGCAGATGGGGGGAGGGTGGTTAGAAGCACACACTTTTGAAAAGGGACAGGGTCGAAGTAAAAAATAGAACAAGTGTGTGTGGGGGGGGGATAGGATGGAGGGCAATATAGTCAGTTTTTCACAACATATCCACTATGGAAATGTTTTGCGTACCCACAAATATACAACCTATTTTGAATTGCTTATCTTCCCAGTAAGATTGGGTGATGAGGGAAGAAGAGAAAGAATCTGAATTCAAAGTTTTAAAATCAAATGTTTTAAAAAATATTATTATTATTATTATTATTGTTATTATTTTACATGCAACTGGGAAATAAGATATATAGGCACTGGGGTATGGAGATCCATCTTGCTCTACCTGAAAATCGGAAGGGGTATGGGGAAGGATGTAGGAGAGAGCAGATTGGGGGAGGGGTATTCAGTGTGATCACTGTTTTGGGGTGATGGGTAGGGGAAAGATGGGGAGAAAATCTGTAACTCAAAATCTTATGGAAATGAATGTTATAAACTAAAAATAAACATAAAATGTAATTAAAAAAAGATTTTATGGATATGGTACCTTGGTTTGTTTTGGCAGGTATAGTCCAAGGTATTTTATAGTATCTACAGTTATTTTAAATAGGGTATTTTTTATTTTACTATCTCTTCTTGCAGAGTTTTGTTTGTGTCACATTAGGAATGCTGATGATTTATGTGAATTTATTTCATATCCAGTTACTTTGCTAAAATTGTTACAAGTAACTTTTTTATTGAGTCTTTGATATTTTCCACTATATCATCATACTGTCTACAAAAAGAGATAGTTTTATTACTTCATTCCCTATTCTGATTCCTTCTATTTATTTTTCTTCTCTTATTGCTATTGCTTGGATTTCCAGTTCAATAACGAATAATATTGGTGACAGTGGGTAGCCTTGTTTCATACCTCATCTTACTGGGAAGGCTTCTAGTTTATCCCCATAACACTTGCTGATGGTTTTAGATGCATTTTAAGAAAATCAATTTAAGGAAAAAAATTCATTTATACAAACGCTTCCAGTATTTTATTTTATTTTATTTTACTTACTTTACTTTACTCTTATTTTATTTTATTTTGGCTTTTGGGAGGGTGATTGGGGTTAAGTGACTTGCCCAAAATCACATGGCTAGTAAGTGTGTCAAGTGTCTGAGGTTGCATTTGAACTCAGGTCCTCCTGACTCCAGGGCCGGTGCTCTATTCATTGTACCACCTAGCCGCCCCCACTTTCAGCATTTTAAATGAAATGAGTCAACTTTATGGAAAATTTTTCCTGCATCTCTTCATATAATAATGTGATTTTTGTTACTTTTATTATGATATAACAAATTATGTTAATTGTTTTCCTTTTATTAAACCATCTATGTATTCCTAGTATCTCGATCACAATGTATAATCTTTGTTGTATGTTGTTGTAATCTTTGAGCTAGTATTTTATGTGGGATTTTTGCATTATATTCATTAATTAAATTTGTCTCTAGTTTTCTTTTTCTGTTTTTATTCTTCCTGGTTTAGGTTTGGTATCATATTTTCTTCATAAAAGGAATTTGGTAGGATCCCTTCTTTACATGTTATTCCAAATTATTTAACATTGGAATTCGTAGATTTGTAAATGTTTGAGAGAATTCACTTGCAAATCCATCTGGTACTGGTGCTTTTCTCTTAGGAAGGATATTCCTTGGTACTTGACGTACTATTTTGTGGATGCTTGATGTATTTTTTCCTTGATGTGGGAGATTTGACTTTTGGCTATGACATTTCTCAACATTTTCCTTTCAGGGTTCCTTTATGGAAATGATTGATTGATCTTTTCTACCAGCACCTTGTCTTTTGTTTTCTAATAGATTTAGATAACATCATTTATGAGTTGAAAGGAAGGGCTCAGGTTTTAAACCAAATTTCTTTGGTTTTTGGATAATCTGATTATTTAAAATCACCTGTCCAAGACCTGTGTTCCAGGGTTCAATTTTTAAATTTTGTTCCACTATTTCTTTCTGCCTTGGAATAATTTATCTGTTTGGTCTCTTCTAGTTTCTAGATTCTATTTCTTGGATTGCATTTATCACTTTGCCTTCTACTAATTCTCTTTCCAATTCTATCATCCAGATCTTTTATTTCATATTTATTTCATCTCACTTTTAGCGACCACTTTATGTGATCCTTGTGGAAAATCCAGTTTTCACTGTGAGTCACTGCTAATAGTTATTACAGAATTACTTTCTCCTTCTTTCAAGAGATCTCTAGATTTGCAAATTTTCCCCCCTTTTTTCCTCATTTCTCCAGTATTAGTTTCTAAACTGGGGTTATGTGCCAGACCTTGGCTCTGCTTCCTTCTGTGCTTTTGGTTTGAGATAGAAATATTTTTTCTCCCGCTTGGACACCTGGGTTTCTACTTTGATCTCCATATCCCAGAGTTAGCACCCCTATGATCTTTGTGGTGAAGAGTGCTGGATCTTCAGGAGTTTTTTTCTCGGATTTTAGGACAGTGTTAAGAACCTCAAAGCTCTGGGCTTGGAGCATTAGGGACAAAACAACAGTCACATTGTAGTGGTCTTTTCTCTCTGCACTGGAGTTTCCCAGGCATCACAGACTGGGCATGTCTGATCACTCTGAATCTTTAAGAAGGGAGAGCTATAGTAATGTTGCCTCAGATCACTGAGTTTTGTAGGTTACATGTGTTCCTGGACCCCTCTGTGAATCTGCCTTGTATTTGAGCTCATTTTGTGGGAGGCCCCCTTTCCTATTGCCTTTGGATTTCTGACTGATCTCTTTTGCAGATCTGGGGTGAAAGAAGTCACTTTGTTTCCTATTGGACTTAAAATAATCATTTGATTCTTTCTCAATTTCAGTGCTTTGTTGGAGTGGATATGTTGGGGTAGGGTGGTCTGCCTACCTTGCAGGTAGAACTCTGGAATGAAAGAGCCTTCTACTAGCTTATGTATGTAATCTGTTCCAGTCATCAACTTTTCCATTTTTAATCCTTTCTGAAATTCTTTCTGTTTATAGCTATTTTGTAGTGTAATTTTAGATGTGATACTAGTCGGCCGCTTTTCTCTGGACTTTTCCTTCCTTTTTAGGTGACTGCTCTTTTCCTTTTGCAAACGAATTTTTTTAAATTTTTATATTTATTTATATTATTTTCTTCTAGCTCTATTAAATGGGTTCTTAAATTTTTGTGTCATGGGCTCTTTTTGTAGCTTGGTAAATCCTTTAAACTTCTGAGAATAATGGTGCTAAATGCCCAAGATAAAATAAATAGTTACAAAGGAATCAAACCTTGATGATAACCCTTCTTTATAACCAGACTAATGTCCAAGCAAAGTGAAAGTATTTGCAGATCCTATACTTGATTGTAAGCTGCCATGGGGTGGAGGGAGGGAGGGGAGAAAATTTGAAATTTTTTTGAAAAGTTTTTGAAAAAAAATTTGAAAAATTTGAGAGATTGTGGAGTTGAATCTTGAAAACTAAAAATAAATTAAAAATCAATTTAAAAAAATCTTAATGGTAATAAAGATGTTTTTTCCATCCAAGTTCACTGAGGTGCTAGACTATAGCCCTTGTTATAGCCAGCGTTTCTAGAATTATATTTAATAACCATGGTAAGGAAAGGCATTCTTGCTTTCAACCCAGTGCTGTGGGAAAGGACTTCCCCATTTATCCAATATGTACCTGATGTTAGACAGATACTATAAACCATATTAAAGAACGTTCTATTTAATCATCTAATTTGTGGTGTTTTTCACAAAATAGTGTCTTACAGTTTGTCAAAAGCTTTTTCTGCATTTAATGCTATACCCACATGATATTTATTGCTTTTGTTAGTAATCATGTCTATTTTATTTATAACTTTCCTAATTTTGAGCTGACATAGAATTTCTAGTGTAAATTCAGATTCTGTTACTCTTTGACCAAATCTTCATG
>JAQQSU010007155.1:0-13306 GCA_028627135.1 Pseudochirops cupreus | reverse complement strand
AAAGATCATTTCTTTCTTTAAGTTCTAATTGTACTCTTATATTTCCTACTCATTTAGCACTCAGTCAATAAGCATTTGTTAAAACCTACTAGGTTTCAATTATTGAACTAAGTGCCAAATTTTAAGATTCTGAACATTGGCCAAACTCTTATGAAATTTGAGCCAGTGGCTAGACTCTTAAGAAATATGAGTAATTTAATGGGTAAGATAGACCTTTTTTTACACAAAGACTGTGGGAAGGATCTAGGAGGTGCTACATTGGCTGGGGTAACAGGGAGGTAACAGAGATGGACTGGGAAGGACTAGGTGTTCTAGGCAAATGACTGGGACCTGGGCTGAGGGAAAGACTTTTAAAATGAATTAGGGAGTGATGGTCTTAGGGTGGGACCAGGTGCAGACAAAGAGGCTCACAAGGAAAGAACTATTAACTGGAAAGGGTGGGGTGCCCTAGTTGAACTCCAGGAACCTGGGTCACCTAGGAAAGTTCAAGGGAAGTTCTGGCATGGGTGTGGGGAGGGGTTTCTGGGGCCTATACCCCCATTAGTTATCTATATAAATAAACTTACAGAAATATTTATATGTGCAATTGATAACTAATTATGTTTGTTTATATATAATATACATATGTACAGTACACTCTTATAAACAATCATACATACTTAGATATGGATATACATATATTAATAGCATCATTTTATAGCAAACAAATGGAAATAATTGTAAATGCATGTTGGCTGAGAAATGATTACATGATGTGGTATATGAATATAAGGAAATTACCATGCAGTAAAAAATGATGACTATGCAAAATGCATATAAGCATGAGAATTTTCATATGAGCTGATGCAAAATGAAGTAAACACAAACAGAAAAGCATGATATAGGACAAGAGTATAAATGGAAAGAACAACAAGAAAAAAACAAAACAGAATTCTTCATAATAGGAATGACCATGCTTTGACTAAAAAAAAATATATATATAAGAATGCACCTCCTTCCCTTCTTTTCAGAAGTAAGACAGCATTCATTTGGCAAATGGAATACAATGCAATATATGGATCAGGTTTGTTAAACAGCTCTCACTCTCTGTCTCTCTGTCCTCTCTGGATATCTTCAAGAATCAGGAAAAGAGAAACAACTTTGGATGTGTAAATGATGTAAAACAAACACAAAATAAATAAATAAAAATTAAAATAAATACAGGTACCTCTTTTTTCAAACTTTTGTGTGAGGCATACAGGACCTTAGTGTGACTGTTATCTATTCTCTTCTATAGAAAGGTACTGATTTATAATAACTTGATCTTTCTTTAATTCCTATAGTCTTATCATCATACTAAATCATAGCATTTATAGTTCCTGTGTATTTGCTCTACCTTGACTTTACAATGGGCATCATAACTATACCTAAGTGATATTCACTAAATTAATTTTGATTAATTTTCACAGGAAAGCTTTTATTACTCCTATGTTAGTGAGAGGGTGGGCATCAGAGAAGGTCAGAGCACTTTTGTCACCTGGCACAGTTTTAATAATAAGAAAAAATAAACTGGTAAGATTTGTTTGTCTTTGAATGTTGTGAAGTAATTGAAGTGTTCATTATTCTTGAATTTTGAATTCTTTTCTTTGGATTCTTTAGTCTCTGTTGCTTTCCAGTGTTCAGGGATGATAAAAGGAGTTTCCAAATGAATTTGATGAGTTCATAGGAAATCGAGTCTTTGGTACTTTAGTTATATACTCTAATGGAGGGTATGGACATAGACCTTGGGTCATATTGGAAAATAATTTTCACTTATAGGAGATGAAATTGTTTACTCACATTGTAGGATGAGAATTGAGGGGAGAAGCCCCTTCTACCTCATCATTTTAAAATGAGATTAATAAAGGGAGCCCACAAGGCCATCCCTCCCTTTTTTCTGAGAGATGTGACCAGCCACAAATTGATCAGTGGTTTTTGGGCAAGAATGGAGAGGACAGTTGACTTTCTACATCTCCAGAAATCAGTAATATCTATTGTGCCAAAGGCACAAGGAAGCTTTATGTGATCTAGCCTACAGAACTCATAAGGAAATTTCCTCGAACCAATGTTGGGAAGCTAGTGGTATAACCTTTGACCATTTCAGGATAAGGAAGAAACCTGAAAATTGATTTTCTTACTATTATCAATGAGAGATCCTGATTGTGTGTATCCAACAGAAAAAAACATTTCCCTGTATAGGAGACCCCAAATTTCATTTCTCCTAAGGGTGTCTAAATGAGTCTTAGGGACTTCATTTATTCTCATGGAAAGAATTGCTCATGTGAAAACATCAACTTGTTAGCCTCAAAAGCAAATCTAACCACATTTACACTGCTTGCATCATGGGGAAAAGTACAAGTCACAAGAGAGGGAGGTGAATTACACTGATTTTTTATAGACTATCGTGAGCATTATTTATTTCATTCATTGTTTATGGCTTTTATGAGTTCTCCTATTCCTATGTGTAGTATTGTATGTTCCTGTTTTTGCATTTTTCTATGGGGCAAAATAAATGTTTTCCTGAAAAATAAATTTAAAAAAAATGAATGATCAAATATAAAGGTGTGTATGTTTCTGTCTGTGTGTGTGTAACCCTCAGTTGTTATATAGGATATCGAAGTCCCTTTTATTCACATAGAGAATTTGACAGCTATGTTTGGAAGTTTTCTCAGATAAGATTTTGTGTTGGGACATAACAAACCAAACAGTTAAGAGATTTGGTTCCCCAAATGATAAATGATACAAGGATATGAACAAGCAATTTTCAGATAAAGAAATTAAACCTATCTATAATCATGTTAAAAAGTTCACTATTGATGAGAAAATTAAAGCAACTCCAAGGTACCAATTCACACCTATCAGATTGTCTAATACAACAGAAAAAGAAAATAATAAATGTTAGAGAAGATATTGAAAATTGGAACTTAGTGCATTGTTGGTGGAGTTGTGAACAGCCCCAACCATTCTGGAGAACAATTTAGAACTGTGCCCAAAGGGCAACCAAACTATGTACACCTTTTGATCCAGCAGTACCACGACTAATTCTGTAACTCAAAGAGGTTATTTTTAAAAAGGGGGAAAAGGACCCATATGTATGAAATAATTTATAGCAGGTTTTTTTTTTTTGTGGTGGCAAAGAATTGGAAATTAAGAGAATGTCCATCAATTGGGGAAAGGCTGAACAAGTGGTGCTTTATGAATATAATGGAATATTATTGTGCTATAAGAAATGATGAGGAGGCTGATTTCAGAAAAAAAGAAAAAAACCTGGACTTACATAAACTGATTCTGAGTGAAGTGAGCAGAACCAGGAGAACATTGTTCACAGTAACAGGAACATTGTGTGATGAATAAGTATGATAGACTTACCTCTTAACAGCAATACAATGATGTAAGTCAATTACAAAAGACTGGTGGTGGAAAATGCTAATCACATGCAGAGAAAGAACGATGGAGCCTCAATGCAGATTATTGAAGCAGATTATTTTCTCTTTTTTTGTTGTTTTCTTTCTCTTGTTTTTTTTTTCCCTTTCTGATTCTTCTTTCACAACATGACTAATGTGGAAATGTGTTAAACATTATCATACTTGTAAAACCAATATCAGATTACTTGCTGTCTTGGGGAGGGGTGAAGGAAGCGAGGGAGAAGAGAGAAGGAAGGAGAAAAAATTGGAATTCAAAATTTTACAAAAATAAATGTTGAAAATTACCTTTGCGTGTATTTGGGGGAAAATATTATTAAGAAAAAAAGAGATTGGGGGTAGTTCTCAATATCAGACATGGCTCACATAAACTCGCAACTTGAGGCACTGGACTCTGGATTATACACATGTAACTCCATCTTTACAATGAACATGAAATACTGAACACTGAAGTGCTCTGAACATCTGTCAGGAAAGTCATTCATTTTGGCATAAAGGCTAGGGAATGCATGGTGGAATAATTCTAATATTTATTTTACATCCAATTTCATTTTTAGTAGCAATATTATAGTCTATCTCACGGAACTGAACATAATGGAAATTGGTTTACCTTCAGTCCTTTATATTAATGCCATCTTAAATGTACTATAGATAATCACTCTGAATGATAATATTTGAAATATGATTGTTTTGGCCTTTTTGTACTGAAAGTGTGGGGAAAAACATAAAGCTATATAGTGTAGAAAATAATATAAAATGAAGACAGATAAGAAAAAAGGTCAGTGTATCTGGAAATTAGAGTCTGCTTGTCAGGATGTCATTATGACAGTTTACTATTATTTCATATTTGTGTACCATATTCCTTCTAAAGTGATTATTCATAGATGTAATTTTTAGTTTTCTATTGCCTTTCATTCAATACCTGAGAGAAATTGAGAAACAGCTAAAAAGAGTTATCCTTTTCATATAGAGTTGGAAAATGGGAAATGTATAGGTTAAATGATTTGCTCAAGGTTACACACTAGCATTGGTGTTACTTGGAAAAAGAAATGAGAATCCTGACTGTTTTCAACTGTCAATAAAAATACACTAAAATCTGAGTTATTCAAATTTCATCTAGTCAGAGCACTCAATTACCCAGAATCCATAGAGAAATTATTGTTACTGCTTCTGTTATAGTTTTGAAATTGACACATAGGAAATAAACTGACTTCAAAAATTTATTTAAAAAAGAAGTATCTATGACATTTCCTAGGTTCACTATGTGTATATTTCAAACTCTTATACTTCCTGCTGCTATACTTAAAGTCCTTGAAAATCAAGAAATTTGAAAACGTATTTGTTTTATTGAATATTCCATTTTTTTGGGGGGGGTAGTGTAGACATGAATACAAGATGTTCTGGCTATGAGCAGAAATGCTATAACATCTCAAAATATATGACTTTGCATTTTCATTTAATTGCATGACCCTCTTTTAAAGTATGAATTATTGTATTATGCATAAGTATATACTTTATTACATTTTAATTTCTTTAGTTTGATGAATATAAATTGTACCTCTTAAAATACCTAGCAAGAATAGCTCTATCATGTATAGATTACTTAAAGGTTCACAAAACACTTTATATTATTTCATTAAAATCATATGAAAGAATGCAATAAATGGTCATCTTCTAAAGTCCTGGTGATGTAATCTAACAAAATGTTCTGGATGTTTTGCAGGTGACTAATCATAATACTCTGGGTACTTTGATAGACAATATATGGGATACACAATTAATTTGTGCAAAGAATTTATAAAGTAGTTGAAAACAAAGAAATGCACAAATGAACAGATTCCAAACCACTATATCAAATTTTTTAATTAAATATTCTGAATGAATGGTACAGTTAATAAGCACTTATCATGGCAAAAGCAGAAGAATCCACTGTGGTTTTGGGTAGTCAGAGAAAGATATGGAAGAAATAGACCCACAACTGGGTCTTAAATGATGGGTAGAATTTAAATAGAACATCCTGCTAGTTGTCACATTGGATAAAACACTGGACCTGAAGTCAGGAAGTTCAAATCCAATACCAGACACTTAACTAGCTCTGTAACCCCATTAATTCAATGTGAAGTGATCATGGGTGAGACACTGAGAATAAACACAATTTTTTAAGAATTATAAGTCAGGAAGGCTATTATTCAAGGACACACAAATTTACTTCTACCCAGTCATTCATTTTGAGGTATAGTGGGGAGCACATATGGTGGGATTTGTACCCATTAAGTTCTGAGTTTCTACCCTTATATATGATTTCTGTTGCTGACTAGATTCACAATAACTAAATGGGAGGGGAGCTTTAGGGTAAACAATCACTAAGTGGACCAGATTGTGACTCAACCACAAGGACATTGTGATTAGGAAACTTGGCTAGTCTCAGATGTAGATCATTTGAAGTTTGCTAGATTGACTATGATCATATAACCCTTACCATTTCTTCTCCAAATAAAGCTGACTAAACCTATTATCAGGTACATAGGAAATTCCCAGTCCATAGGTGGGTTAATCAGTGATCAAACATCAAGTCACTTCTGTCAACTATGGCCTAGCAACAGGCTGATACTCACTATGTGTATATTTCAAACTTTTAACACAACTTCTCTCTGCCTCAGGTTTTGAATGTATAAAATAAGAATAATAAGAGCATCTACCTCCCAGAACATTTGCAAAGTGGTTTGCAAGATGATGGATGGATAGATGGATGGATGGATGGATGGATGAACAGATGGAGGTGGTGATGATGATGATACAGGGAAGGGCATTTCATTATAGGGGAATGACAAATACAAAGGCATGGAGAAATTCTATGCCGATTGTAGCAGAGGGAGAGCTCAATGATCAAACTAGCTTGACTGTAGTAGAGTATTGGAGAAGATTCAAAGAGAAGATTTCAAAGACATATAAGGTCCAAATTATTGTGAATAGATATATATTTTTCACTTTTTATATTTGTGTACCCAGAAACTAGCATTGTATTTAATATATAATTTTTGATTGATAGACTTTTGACATTGGTCTAAAGAGTTTGGATGTAGTATGAAAGAGGGGAAACTACATAGGACTTGTATTCAGAAGCATGAGTTTGAGTTCCAGATCTCCATTTTTAACTGCAGAACCTTGGACAGCTCTTTAATTGGTTTGGGCCTCAATTTCATTTGTAAAAATGTAAAATGGGAGTGGTGGCTTGACTAGGCAACCTCTAATGTTCCCTGCCAACTCTATACCATGATTGCCCTATGGAGACATTATGAAGGTATTGAAGAGAAGAAACAGTGGGAAGATTTCATGACTATTTGATTAGGAATGGAGGAGGATGAAGAGGCAAAAAATGTCTTGAAGGGTCTAAACTTGAACACAATAATAATTCATATCATAAGCAAGTCCACAGAGGAACATGAATCAACAAAAAAGATGAAATTATAATAATTTCCTGTATTCAGTAAGTCAGCAAAGAATTTTTTAAATGTATATTACTTTTTCTAAAGTAGTATTATTAATAATGTTTTGTTATTAGCACAAAAATGCAATTCACTCTTTCAATAGCTGCATCTATATGATTCCCAATATCCAGATGAAAACTAAAACAGCAAGTTACCCAAGTTCTTTCATTCAACAAACACTTACTTATTGAGCCCCTAATTAACTGCTAGTCCTATGTTAAATGCAGAGGAGGACATTATAATGAACAAAGCATAGTACTGTTGTCAGGTTTGGTTAGGTGGCTACAAACTAAGGAGCATGGTTTTTTTGATAATATTTTTCCTTTTTCACAAGTCCATACATGATCAAGTGTGCAATGGGTGGAGAAACATTGTGGTTCACTTTATGTTTATTCTATACTTATAAAACGCGATTTCCTTGAAAGTGTGAATGGTTTTGTTATTTGTATTCCTGGTGACTAGGACAGTAGTTGGCATATAGTAAGCACTTAAGAATCATGTGGGTGTTAGATTGAACAACACATGTTTACATATTATGAGTTTCGAGAAATGAGAGGTCATTGAGGCTTGGGATAGCCACTTCCAAATGATCTGAAACGAATTCATTTAGAAATCAATGGCTATTTGAGAATGGGTGTTTAAATACTTGCCATATGCAAGATGCTATACTTGGCAGTGTGTGGAAGTACAAAGATAAACAAGAATCAATTCAAGCTGCAATGGAATTAAGTTGTCGGTGAGGAGATGAGACATGCTCACCAATCAGCACGAATCTTGATCTTGTTACTGATGACAATTTTAGCATTGTTTTATCTGAGGAAAAAAATGGTTGTGCCTAAAAGAAGCAAAGTCTTAAAGAACTGAGGGTAATTTGTCTCAGCTTTGAAACAACTTCATAGAGAGCTCTATCTTAAAAGACATAAGAGTCAGCTGGTTTGAGGCGAATGGAATATGACATGGAACCGACTTTGCCATGTAGGATGCTTTGATCTTTTCTCTTCTTTATGTACCCTCTCTACATATGAATGATGCCTCTACCATTGAGAAGAGAGATGAAGTAAATGCAACAACACCTAAAATGTCACAATTTGAGGTGACTCCCAATTCAGGAGAAGATGGGAGATTAATGACACAGCTACTAATTCTTGTGCTGACCAGTCAAGTCATCTTTACTGGTTTTACTGAAAATGCCACCTACTTCATTAGTGCTGGCCTCTCAATCAGACAACTCTAAGCCTTCCCCTGCCCCAGTCCCTAATGTAAGCCCCAGTTCCAAAAACTGCATCCTGTACTTAATCAGCTTTGAAGTCTCCTGGACTTCTCATAAATCATATCATTTTTTTAGATCAGTTGACTAAATTTGAATAGGGAACCTGCAGCCTCAAAGCCACATATGGCCTTCTTGGTCCTCAAGTGAGGACCTATAAATCCAAACTTCACAGAAAAACTCCTCTTAACAAAAAGAATTGTTCCATAAAATTTGAACTCAGTTGAAAGACCATATCCAAGGACCTAGAAGGCCATATGCGGCCTTAAGACTGCAGGTTCCCATAACAGCAATGTTACTTGCAACTGCTGTGGGGTTGTAAAACCATTACCACTAGCACATAGGAGGGCTTCTAGCACAGGTTCTCTGATCTGCTTTTCTAAAGGAAAGCAACTTAAAGGGGTCAACAATCTTACTTTAATCAAACATGTATATGTATATGTATATATATGTATATGTGTGTATGTAATTTACTTAATTCAGGTAAAAAGTCAGCCCCCTGAACTTCAGAGAAAATACAAACAGAAATAACAGCAGAAAGACCAACTGACAGAGCTTCTAACCATCTCCCCAAAGAATACATGCATTACAGATCAACAGATCCAACTGTCTGAGCATCACACAACATACATAGTTACTAGAGAGAGAAGCACCAACATCTGGGTTTTCAAAGCTGGGGTTGGGCCTTCCTGAAAAAAAACAAGCCTCCTCTAATCAAGCTTCTCTAGTTGGGCTCCAGTGTGAGGTCTATTAAGGGGCAGGGAAGATCTTCAATTCCCATTTGTGTATTGGAAAATTTGTCCTATCAGGTCAATAAAGAGAGCCATCATAAAGTCCCCCTCCCCCTTTTATAATGTGTCCAAATGAAAACAACACATATTCAATTCCTGTTGAGTGCCTAGAATTCAGCTATTGCATCATCATCACAATTAGAGCTCATGCATCCATAGTAAAAGTGTAGATTTAAAGCTAATACAGACCTTAGAGTTGATCAAGTTTATTCTCTTCATTTTACAGAAAAATAAATTTAGGCCCAAAGAAATTAAGTGATTTGCCCAGGGTCACACAGGTAGTTAGTGATGGAAGCAGGATCTGTACTAAATTCTCTGACTTAAGAGCAAGTGTTCTGTTTGTTTTTTCCTAGCTGAACTATAAGGCCTCTACAAATCACTTCCCATACAACAACAGAGCAAGATGGGTAAGATAACTATCATTTTAATATTTCAATGATAAAAACAATAGTTTGTTCTCATCTATGCAAATAGTACTCTATCAATATAGGTCCAAAACGTTGGAAGCTTTTTTTTTTCTTTGTTAGATAGTCTTCAAGAAAAATAAATAAATAAATAAATAAATGATCCATCCCCTTGTAGTCAACCTGGACAATCAGAATTTTTTGTTTCTGGCCCATGGTAGTCATAGACTACCTTGTTCAAAGACCCTTAAATCAAGCCTTTCCATCTAGGCATTACTGACCAGACCCTATGATCAGTAAGCATAGCTTTTTAGAAACCAAGTAACTTCTGGTATATACTAAATATTGATCTAAACTTACAAGTCTTCCAAGTGAAAGTTTGGTTCTCTTTCCAATAAAAGGTGACAGGTCACTTTCCTCACTACAGTTTCACATAGAAGATAACAAAAGCATTATCTACCCAATTTTATAGATGAATAAATTCAAGCACAGGGAGGTCACAAAGTTATTATATATTACAGCCATGATTGGAATTCATAGTTTCTGACTCCAAGTCCAGCATTCTCTCTATTACACAATGCTGGGAGCTGTAAAAGAAATTTCATAGACTTGTATGATCCTTCCAATCTTTCTGAAGAGACAACATCAACATAGATTATGAAAATCCAAAAAAATAAAAAAAATGTTTGTACATCAAAGGAGCTATAAGATCAAATGTTATATAAATCAAGTCAATTACATGAGGATGATAAGAAGTCTAGTAGACCTTTCCTGAAAGGACCTGAACATCAATCAGGCAATCAATAAACAAATATTTATTACTACATGCCAAGTACCATACCAGTACTCGGGATACAAACACAGTAATGAGATAGTCCCTGACCTCAAGAAGCTTATACTTTCTTGAGGAAGGTAATATACACATATGTGTAAATACAAAATATGGACAAGATAGATACATGTAAGAAAAATAAACACATAACAGGGGGGCTGCTAGCACAGGTTCACTCTTGATCTGGTCACGCAGGAAAGACACTAAGAAGAGATTAATAATCTTATTCTAGTCTAGTTTTCTCAGAAGAAGTTGCTGATAACAGAAGCACAACTTATACAGCATTCCCTGATCACCCTTCTTGTAGGCGCTGGCAAGAGGGGGCACAACTACCCTTAAGTCTCCATGGGGTCAGTTGAGACAGGCACAACTGTACATCCCCCTAAATTCTCTCAAGCTTCAATGGGTTCCAGTTGAGGCATATGTAGCATTCCAGCTTGTGTATTCCATCCTAAGGCTCCCCCCTCCTTGCCCAATGCCCATCTGCTTTAATAGGGGCAACAGGCAAAAAAGGTATATTGCCAGCAACAGCCTCACACGTTTACATCACCTCATCCCTGTACCTTACTGTGCAGTCTCAGTGGATGTTTATATTATTTATTATTATATAATGCTGCACAAGCATGGTGGAGATCTTTTGAACCAAAACTGTGGGAACTCACATCTAATACCTAGGACCAAGAGATTGTTATGGCTATAGATCCTGGGAAACTGACCTTTAAAGAAATAATAACAACGATTAACTTTATGCACCCTAAAATCCACCTTGCTTACATAAGGTAAAAATTTTTGGCGAGAGGAGAGGCAGAATGAAGAAAGATCTCATACAGAATTTTAGGAGGGGACCAAAGGTGTAACAAGCATGTGCATGAAAGAAATGTGAGGAAGTATATTGAAGTCTAGTAGGCAAGTAGATATTTGTAGACCTTTTCATGAACTTGTATTTTAAACAATTTAATTATATTTAAACCAAGTTTCAGAAAGCACCTTAATTGCTACACTACTGCCTCACCAGTGGAGCACAATATTCACTCAATTTCATTTGCAATTTAATTCTTTTGTTGCCTTATTATTAAACTGTTTATTATTCTCTACTGAGATGCACTGGGGGCTAAAGGGGATGGGGAAAAAGAAGAAGAGAGACAGGGGGAAAGAAGGACAGAGAATGGCAGAGAAATATGAGAAATATTTCTAAAGCAAAACATTCAAAAATGATTTCAAGTTTTGAGAATAAGGAATCTGAATCTTTGGGTTACCTTCCTAAAGTAGATTTTTCTGTTATGATTTTTTTTTACCCTGTATTTCTCATCTTACTATTCTTTAGACAAGATATAAGAGAAAGACTCCCAAAGTTCAGTGGCAGAGCTATTCATAACACACACGTTTTCTAATCCCCACTGCCACGTTTCATTCCCAAAGCCTGAGGAGACCATCATAGAAAGCCCAGGGTTCTTGTGATTGGCATGTATGCATTCAGCAGGACTTAGAGGAGTTCCTTTCCAATTCTGCCTTCCCAGAGAGTTCAGCTGACAAACAGTAGCACAGAGAAAAGCAAGGTTGACTACTGCTGTTTAAAGTCCTAACAAATTCTGGATCGTGCTGAAGCTCTAATTGTACCTAGACTGTCAGATCCGTGGGACATGGATTTTGCCTTTCAGCCATACAATGAACCCCCAGCTTATTCTAAATGAAGGGCCCTGTGATCTGAGGTCCAGGGTTATAACCTGGCCATTAAGTCTGACATGGTATTAGCAATTGCTACAATACCTTACTGCTGCTGTGTCCATAAAAGTATCTATGAATATTTGAGGTCTTTTTTTTCCCCTTCTCTCCCTTGATCTCTGTTCTGCCACCTCCTTCATATTCTCACACTATAGGAATTACTTCCTGAAATATTTGACTCAATTGACTGTAATTTGGGTTAAGGTGGAAAAAAAAATGGATATGTGTCAAAATGAAGTTTAGGCACAATGATCTTAGCTCAATAACAATAACTTTGGAAGTCTACTGCCAGGCAGAAAGAAATACTGTGCAGTGGTGTACCTGGGCATAAAAAGACAGACATCTCCCTTGTTTCCATATAAAAGAAAACTAGGTATTAGAAGCCAATCAGCCCTCCAATTCCTGTATTTCAGGTACCTCCCCTCTCCCCCAGATGCCAGTGCAATTCATTCAAAAGACTTCCTTTCACTATGAATAATAAGAGGTTGATATTTCAGCAGCATTTTCATCAAAGCATCTCAGCTAGCTTTGTAAAAGTTAATTGGCTCAGCATTCATTGCTGGCTGAATGGTTAGTACTATTATTCTTAGTCTTTGAAATTGCTGAATTTTATTGACTATGTTTTCAAGAACTGGAACATTTATATTTTTGTCACTTCTCCTGGTAATTCCCTTAATAATGTACACAGGTTTTAAGATGAATAATTTGATTATAACGTAGACTTTTTCAGGATAAATAATTTCCTCCTTATAAGTACACATTAATCCTCCCTTTTCATTTCCCAATATTGAATTTTTTTTTCTTATTCCGATTTTTTAGACCCCTGCTCATGCACTAGAGTTACTAGATTGTAGCCTCTATGAAAGCAAACATATACCAGTTCTTACATGAATGCAATATCTACCTTAGCGCTCATCATTTAGTACTTTAACACCAAGTGGGTATTTCATGAACGTTTCTTGAATCATATTGACTATGTACTTTTAAGACTTAAATAAAGAAACAAATGCATGAATTGTCATATGCTAAATTCTACATTGTTTTATATAGCAACTTGTCCAAAATTTTACCTAGTCTTCAATGTGAAGTCAAGTTCTTTCAGAATGCTTCCTTTCTTTAGTATTGTTCTCATCAAGTTCTCTTTCTTCTGATCTCTGACAGTATTCATAATCTGTCACATAATTTAGTTCCGATAGAACCACAAAATTGGAGGTGACCTCAGAGTTCACCTTGTCTAACCTAAATGTGAAGCAGGAATTTCCCCTACAATTATACATATGTATCAGCAATGCAGTATTCACAATGCCTACAGTAACTATAAATATGCTGATATAGTTATTAATCACAAAATGGAACAGGCTC
>JAQQSU010007154.1:0-13306 GCA_028627135.1 Pseudochirops cupreus | reverse complement strand
TCTTCTTCTTCATATATATATATATATATATATACACACACATATATGTTTATATACATACATACATATATGTATATGTGTGTATATATGTATATTGTTTATCACAGAAGTATACTAGAAGTTCCTTGAGAACAGTGACTATTTGTGCTTCTTCCTTTATAATGTTATAAAATGCACAGTACCTTGCACAGAGTAGGTGGCTATTTAATGCACTTTGCATTTGAACAGAGACAAATATCATACCCAGAAGAAGCAATATTGTTGAGTGGAAACATCACCAATCTTGGAGTCAGAAGTCCGGGGTCCTCTATGTATTTCTCACCAGCTATATGCTCTTAGACAAGTCACTGAATTTCTTTGAGTCTTATTTTCTGTGTCTTTGTAACATATCAAAGACTGATGATTTCATCGAGTGGGAATTTCCTTCTTGGAGAGACTTGCTTGAAGTTCAGAGACATTATTTCTGCAAGGTCATACAACTGGCAGGTGTTGAAGACTGAGTCTGAACTCATTTCTTACTCCAGATCTGGTCCTCTATCCACTGAGCCATGATGCTTACCATAGTAGCTTCTGCTCTGTCTGCCACACAGGACTGCTAGAATAAGAATAGATAATGCACACGAAAGTTGTCATTGGAGAATATTAAAGGACTTCAGAGAACCTGTGGTACACATGACTTATTTTATAGCTAAGTAAATAGCAACCTGGAGAGGTGAAGGGATGAATAAACATGATCAAGTGAGTAAAGCCAGGATTCAAAACTAGCCTCTTGACTACTACCCATACGTTCTTTTTTCCCCCTCTTTTATTTTATTTTTACATGTAAAAAAAAATTCACTTTTTAAAAATTTTAAGTTCTAAATTCTTTCCCTCTCCCCTCCCTTCCTTGAAAAGGCAAGCAAAAACATGGAATGCTTCACAACTTTGTACGCTGTTCTTTGTATATGTATATATGTGTATACTATTATTATTATTATCAACTACATCCAACTGGGACTTAAGATACACAGGCATTGTGGTAGGGAGATCCATCCTGCCCTACTGGAAAGTCAGAGGGGCGAGGGGGAGGACATAGGAGAGGATAGAGCTAATCTTTGTATCGTTCCAATTTCAGCATGTGTGCTGCCGAAGTGAGCACTTCAGTAGACATCTTAAACTAAATGTGTCCAAAACTGAACTCATTATCTTCCCTCTTCAACCCTGTCTCTCCCGCCCCCCACATCTTCCCCAATACTGTGGAGGGCACCCTCATGTTCCCTGTATCCCAGGCTCACAACCTAGGTATCGTTCTGGACTCCTTGCTATCTCTCACCCCCTCATGTTCTAACGGTTGCCAAAGGTTATTGGTTTCACGTTGGCAACATCTCTTGAATACGCACCATTCTCTCCTCTGTCACTGATGCCGTTCTGGTTCAGGCCTTTATCACCTCGTGCCTGGATTATTACAGCACTCATCCGTCCACCATTCAGCCACGGAAATGATTTTCCTAAGCTTAGGTCTGACTAGGCCACACCCCCTCCCCAATTCAATAATTCCTATTTATCCTATGTATAGCTTGCTTTGCATATATTTTTTTTTTGCATGTTGTCTCCCTCATTAGACTGTGAACTCCTTGAGGGCAGGATGTGTCTTTTGCCTCTTTTTCTGTCCTCAGCACTTAGTGCAGTGTCTGGCACATAGTAGGTGCTTAATAAACGTTTATTGATTGATATAGGCAATAACAATGTTCTTAGCAGACTGGAACCAGTTCATTCTCCCTTTTAAGAAACATCACTGTCCTAGAATCACAAGCCCTAGACTCTTCTACTTGGGGAACTTGAAACAGTCCAGTTTTGGATATATTCTGTGCTTGCACTTGTCCCCATTATTCTAGTGACTAGAATAGGGTGGGGATCTGCAGCCTTGAGGCCACATGTGGCCCTCTAGGTCCTCAAATGAGGCCCTTTGACTGAATCTAAAGGTTCCCCACCCCTGGACTAGAGACACAGTAAAGTGGAATGGTCTACCTTGGTGGGCGATCAGTTCCTCCTCAGGAGGCCCAAGGACCTCTGGTCAGACATGTTGTAGAGACATTTCTTGGTCAGATATAGGTCAGAGTAGACAGGCTCTGAGGTGCTTTTCTTTTCTTTTCTTTTTTACATTTTAACTTTTATTTATTTTAGTTCACATCATTCATTTCCACGAGATTTTGAGTTACAAATTTCCTCCCCATCTTTCCCCTACCCACCACCCCAAAACAGCCATCTCATTGTATAACCCCTCCTCCAATCTATTATCTCCTATGTCCTCCCCCATCGCCCCTCTGACTTTCCAGTAGGGCAGGATGGATCTCCCAACCACAGTGCCTGTGTATCTTAAGTCCCAGTTGGATGTAGTTAAAAATAATAATAATAACAATTGTATATACATATATACATATATATTTTTAACATTTGATTATAGAACTTTAAATTCTAGATTCTTTCTCTTCCTCCCTCATCACCCACCCCCACTGGAAGGACAAGCAATTAAATACAGGCTGTACATGTGTAATTACACAGAACCTCTCCACAGTGGGCATATTGCGAGAGACTGATTATATGTCCCTCCTTCCTATCCTTCCCCCCCTTGTTCTATTCTCTACCCTGTCCCTGTCTCTGTCCCTTTACAGAAGTGTGTACTTCCATCAACCTTCTCCTCCACCCTGCCCTCCCCTCCATCATTCCACCTCTCATCCTCATCCCCCCTACTCTCCTGTGTGGCAAGATACCCAGTTTAGAGTTTATGTCATTCCTTCCCTAAGCCAAGTTCAATGACACTAAGGTTGACTCTTTCCTTTTGCCTTCCTGTTCTCCCCCTCCATTGTAACAATTATCCTTTGCCTCTTCTATGAGATGATTAACCCCATTCTGTCTCTCCCTCTGAGGTGATTTTCAATGCTGAAATTCAGCAATCAAATTCATTAGACTGTTTTGAAACCCCTTATAAATATGGACTCTGTTTTTCTTGTTTCTGTGTCCCTCACAGTAGCTAACACAGAGTAGGTATTCAATAAATTCAGCACTCTATACTGAATTTTGTTTGTATAGACACTAGCAATCCAAACAAACTTCAGTTGGGGACACTTTGAATTCTTCATTTAACACAGATGCAGAGTCATTCATTCAATTGACAAATATTTATTGAGTAGGAGTTCTGGTGAATGCTCACCAATTCAAGGCATAGGAGAACACCAATCCTTGCCTATCTGAAACATATAATGGGGCTGGATTGAGGTAGACTCTGGATTGAGCAGTTCTGTGTTATTTTGACCAACTCCACCCTTCATACTGATCATGACTTTTGACTCAGTTATGTAGTGACACGTTAATTATTGATGTCCAAAATGATGATGGTCACACTTAAGTCACTCCCCATAAACACCTGGTTTTTCCAGATCACTATATGAGAGGATAATTAGTACCTATTGTGTCCTTCTTTCCTTCTCTGGTCTCAACTCCTTCCTCTATAAACTGAGGTGATTGAACCCCAGATTCTCTAAAGTCTCTTTCAGTTTGAAATCTATTATTCTGTGTTCCTGTGACTAACAATTGAAAGTACCCCAAATTCTAGCTCTGCTCCCTAAAATCTTTGAGACTTTGTGCAGCTTGCCTCTTTTGTCTCTGGCCCTCGATGTCTAAGTCTATAAAATGAGTGGGTTGGACAAGATTATTTGTAAAATACCTTAATCCTATGAATAATAATAATATCTGACAAACATCAATATAGAGCTTTAAAGTTTGCAGAATGCTTTATGAATATTATCTCATTTGAGCCTCACAGCAATTCTGAGAGGTAAACATTGTTATTACTATCCTCATATTACAGTTGAGGAAACTGAGTCAAACAGAGATTAAGTGACTTGCCCAGGGTCACACAGGTAGTAAGTGTCTGAGGCTGGATTTTAACTCAGATCTTCCACTGAGTCATTAAGGCAGTTAAATCTCTAAGTAGTTAAGCTTTTATTAAAATGGTACCTTCAGAGAGACAGGGATCATATCTTTTAACTGAATATGATCCTCCTGAGAAATAAAAAATAAAAGCCTCTCTATATAAAATAATAATAAATTTCCAGGAAAAAATGATCCCATTTATAGTGAGAGAATGGGCAGCCAGATGGCCTATTGGATAAATTGCAGGACCTGGAGTCAGGGAGACTTGAGTTCAAATCTGACCGATGATGTTTCCGTGGGCTAGTCACTTAACCCTGTCTGCTTCAGTTTCTTCATCTGTAAAGTGAGCTGGAGAAGGAAATGGCAGATCAGTGCAGTATCTTTGCCAAGAAAACCCCAAATGGGATCATGAAGAGCTAGACGTGACCAAAATGACTGAACAACAACAGTGAAAGAATCTCATTTTAAAAGTTTCTAAAGAAGTGGTTTAGAATCATGGATCATAGAAACCAAGGTATAGAAAGGACTTTGGAGATCAGTCAATCAGGAAATATTTGTTGAGCATCGACTAGGTATGTTCTATGGATGGCTGTAGGTGCTGAGCATACAAGCAGGTCAGATCATTTTATAGACAAGGAAACCAATGTCCTGAGAGGAGAAGTTCTTTTCTCAGGGTAACGTGGCTAGTAGATCTTAGGATCATAGGAGCATGGATTTGGAGAGGTTCTTAGATGATCTTAGAGGTCATTTGGTCCAATCCCCCATTTCAAAGTTTGGGAAACTGGGGTCAAGAGAGGTTCAAGATCTTGAACAAAATTCTATAGATAGCAGATGTTGCAGTCAGGATTTGAACCTGATGGCATTGACTCCAAACCTGAATAGTCTTTTTATGGAACCAAAGCATGCATAACTCAAATCAGAACCCAGGTTCCTGATTGCCACTTTTCAGAAACTTGAACCTTTCATGATTTCCACAGATTACCTGATCATCTAATTCCTATCTCTAGCAAGAATGGTCATACCCTGTCTCATTTTTTTTTTCTGACCACTGTTTCCCAATCACACTCTGGCTTATTTGGAGTCAGAAAGATGTGAGTTCAAATCGTACCTCAGATACTTATTAGCTAGATGACCTTGGGGAAGTCTCTTGACTTCTCTGCTCCCCAGTTTTCTCATGTGTAGAATGAGGGAATGAGACTCCATGGCTCCTAAGATCCATTCCAGATCTAAATCTATGTTTCCTTGTTTTATTCCTGTTGCCCTTCACGTCCTTTCCCCCTTTTCCTGTGCACCTGCAGATAGCCTATGAGTGAGGAAGCATGGGAGAGTTTATGAATAGAAGGATGTGAATGAGCCTCCACTTACCACACTCTTCACTACTATTTCCCTGTAATGATTCCTTTCCTTGGCTTTTTTACCATCTGCTTCTCTCTGGAATACTGTGCTTGAGCTCCAATGCTTTCCAGGACTTTCCTCCCCTTGTGCATTTAGTGTAAGCAAACATTTAAGTTTTGGAGATGAAAGGTTCCCCAAGTCAGATCAGCCCATTTACAATAAGGCACATCACTCAGGTGGATCAGTTGGAAGGAACAGGAGGAAGAAGTCTCTCCCTGGTGCATTCAAGCCAAGCTATGCTGGCTGGAGGAAATATAACATTCAGAACTCTCACTTCAGGGGGAAGCCCAGCGAGGAAATAACATTCCAAACATGCAGCAGTCATCTCTGCCCAGATTGACTGTGAAAAACTTCTCTTTCACTGCAGCAGCCCATGTAGGCTATGAATTATTTTATTGAGACACATTTAATGCTTTCCTGTTAGAGAATGAGGAACTTATTAATTATTTTGACTTTAAAATAATTAAATCAGGCTCTGTCAGGCTGACATGGTTTTGCTCTGCAGGCAACTAGAATCTTTCGGAGCTGTGAAGTATTTTTTCTAGTCCCATATGCTTGGCTACAGGTGAGCCAGTTGGTAAATGTGTGACACCTTTTAATTACACTTCATCACAAGCTGGAACTTGTCTGATGGCTTATTTTATCATTTACTCTGCTTTCATGCAAGTCAAATAAGTTAGGGTGAATTTAGGGTGGGAAGTGGGGTTCCTCAGTTTTCACTCTTCTATGTGGTGTTTAGGGGATTCAGACATTGCTCCCTTCTGGCACTCCAGAGGTACATGGCTCCTGATTCTGCTGGATGTCGAGAAAAGGGGACAGTTAAGGGTGGCTACTGATACGCAGGCAAGGCTTGGAACAGTATTATGAAACAGACCCCAAGAAAGGAATGGCAGGGGGCAGCTAGGTGGCGCAGTGAATAGAACACCGGCCCTGGAGTCAGGAGGACATGAGTTCAAATTTGGCTTCAAACACTTGACACGCTAGCTGTGTGACCTTGGACAAGTCACTTAGCCCCAATTGCCTTGCCTTCAGCCCCTCCAAAAGAAAGAAAGGAATGGCATGTGGGTGGCCAGGGAGATGTCTGAACCAAAACGGCTTTCCTTCCTCGCTCCCCTTCTGTCCTCTTTTCTCTGCCTGTCCTTGCCATAAACTCTACTGCCTTCCACAGGTGCTCACTTACCTTGCACTGGAGGCTATACCAGGTGTACAAAGGAAAGCTGTGTGCCCAAGTATCCAAAGGAATGAAAACAAACCTGTAGTTGAAAGTAATGTCAATGCAATTCATTTCAACAAACATTTCAGTGTTGACTATGGGCAAACCACATGCTGGGCATGAAAAAAAAAACACAACAGAAAAATAAATAGTCCTTGCCTTTGAGGAGTTTATGTTTTACTAGGAAGGGACAATCTGTATTTAGATAAATACAAAACAACTTCTAGGGGGAGGGAGCACTAACTCAGGGGATCACAAAAGGCTTCAAACATAAATTGGAATATAGTTGACTCAAATATAACACAGCATAGTTGATGCTTAATAATTATTTTACAATTTGAAATGGAAAATGACACAGATACATGTCTGTAAAGCTGCCAAAGGTCTTTAAAGAACAAATTTTGAAATGAATCCCGTAATTTTGAAACTCAAAGCTGGCATTTCCTAGCACTGTGTTTCTCCACAGCTCAATAAACTGTATTGGCTCCCTGTTGCTGCATGATCAAATATATGTAATCCTTTGGCTAATTAAAGCCCTTCAAAAACCAACCTCTTCCTCCTTTTTCAGTCTTATTACCCTTTACTCCCCTCCATGTGCTCCATAACCCAACTAGCAAACTAATCATGGAGTTAAAAGAAGAATATTGGAGAGGAAGACACAAGAAAAAGGCAAAGTATAGGTTTTTTTGAAAACCATCTCAAACTTTATGGCTTGTAAAGGATTGTAAACCCAGAACTGTAAATCCCAGAATCCTAGAATTTCAGCATTTGAAGGGACATTGAGCCTGAATCATAAATGAAAACTATCTCTCCTAAATGTAATACATGTAATACAACCATCACTCTTTGCCTAAATATGGGTTGTGGTACACCTGTAGGAACTTAACAAATGCTCGTGGAAAGGAACTGGATGGAAGACTTCCAGTAAAGGAGAACTTTCTACCTCCTGAAGTGACCCATCCCATCTTTGGATAGTTTTAATTGTTAGGAAATTTTCCCCCAATATTGAAGCTAAATCTGTCTCTGTAATGTCTACCAGTTGCTTCCTTTTTCGCCTTCTGCGGCCAAGCAGAACAGATAAGATCTGTTGTCCACATGACAGCCCATCAAATACTTAAAGGCAGTGTTGTTCTCCTCCCTGACTCCCAACCCGTATCTTTCCTCTTCCAGGTTAAACATCCCTGGTTTCTTTCAATGATCCAAATTTGGCATGAACTTGAGGCTTTTCACTATCCTCATGCTCTCCTTTGGATGCTCTCTAGTTTTGTTCCGAAATTTCATTCAAACAGTTAATGGCTAGCTTCCCAACAACATCTGGTGCTTTTTGTTCCTTAGAAACTCCAAGTCCAGACACTTACTCTAGTCTTAAAAATCTCCCTGAGTACAATCACTTATTCATCCTAACACACCTAAAAACTTCAGTCTCTTTCTCGATTTCCCTAAGTTGATAGCAGGATCCCAACACATCTTATATATCCTGAAATGTTAAAAAGAAATTGGCATTCAGACAGTCCATGTCTACAGAGAACTGCCCTATGTGCACCTGTCAAATTCAGCGCCTCCTCTTCTGTTCAGAAGGTGGGCAGCCTAGCTATAGTTGCTGCTAAGCTAACCTTGGTTTACATTCTGAAACTCTTCAAAAGACATGGTTGTCTGGAGAGTGACATCTCTTTTTATGTTTATCTTGGGCAGGCTGACATTTAGTGTTCTACCTGCCTGCTCTATGGATATATGCATTCATGGCTTTCATAATTGCTACGTATTTGTACTGCTGAACTGTAGCTTTCCATCTCAGCCTGAGACTTGGAGAGCTCAAGGACAGCTTTGAATTGAACACATCATGTAATAGGCGAAAAATCAAGAGAAGGGGGAAAAAAAGACATGTAATTTCAGCAAGGGGGAAAATAGGCACTTGCAATGAAATTAAATGTTTGGTGGTTTTCATTTGGCCCCTAGTGGATAATTCTCATTGTCACATTGAATTGGTAGGCTTTGCTTAAGCAAGAGCCAGGACTGAATGGCCCTGGAGACAAAATTACCTCGTAGCTTTGGAAATGGAGTTTGCTTCAAGTCAAAATTGAGATGAATTTGTGGTGTATTGACAGAAAGCTTGGAAATATTTGCCCACTTGGTACCAGGATTACAGATATATACAGAAACCAGATGCAGAAAATGAATCCTCTTCTCAACCATTAATTTAAAAAAAATTCATTAAAATTTTTTACCCAAGTTGGGTAACAAATGTGCTCCGGTCTTCTCTTTGTTGCCTTCAGAATGATGCCTTTGCACACAGGAGCAAGAGCACTGTTAATAGCAAGCCAGGTGTTCCCATTACTCGGCAGTGCTGTCCTCAGGATGATGAGAAGGTTTCCACAAACACCCTGTACGTGGCAGCTTCCACAGCAGCCCTGTGATTCCTGTCATCTTTTTACCCCAATGAAAATGATGCCATTTGCTTGTGATTATAGACTCCTATTGATTTCCAATTTTCACCAGACATGTTCATATCCCTTGGGCTCTGGGCGTTTGTAGATTCTTATCAGTCTTGCAGTGAAGAAACAATGTGGTAATATAATTGGCACCATGTAGCAATAAGAGACTCCTGTTCTACTTTCAATTTGGTCCTTCATTGCAATTTCTTGACAGTGGATTTTTTTTTTAGTGCTAATGGGCTCTAAGAAGGTTCTCAAGAACCAAACTAAACTTTTCAAAGGAGCAGGTGTCTCTCTGCCTTTCAAAAATCAACATAATACAAGAGTAGATCCCACTGTGCCACTGTTTTCCCTCTCTTTACTGTAGGACACATTGGCTTCTATCTCCATATTGAAGAATGTTCTGCATTGCCAAGTAAGCTGCCAGTCGCAGCACTGTTTAATATAGTGAACTGTGTGCAACTCAGGGGTGTTTATCTGAAGTATCAAAATATAGCACAAATAGTTCTGAGCTGGTATCAAAAAGTCATTTGTATAAAACAGGTGCCACAAGATCTCCTATGCAAAATGCCACTTTGCCCTTCATGCCTGAGAACAGCTTAGCAAGGTTTCTACTCGATGAGGAGTAATTATAATAAGAACAATAGCACCTAGAATTTAGATACCTTAAGGTTTACAAATGGTTTTCCATGTTTTATCATATGATTCTTGCACAGCTCTGAGAGAGAGATGCTATTATTATCATCCATACATAAGAGGTTAAGTGACTTGCCCAAGGTCACACAGCTAGTCTGAGGTAGGATTCAACTTCAGGTCTTCCTGTCTTTACCTCCAGCATTGTGCTGCCTTTCCTTCACTAATATTATCCTAGAATCTTAGTCTACCATCTCAGACCCAATGTGTAGGCACTATAAAACTCAAATAAATCAATAGAAATTCTGAAGAAAACAAACTGGCTACATTTCAGTTCAAGTGAAGGAAAAATTGAACGCCTACTGTGTGCTAGGTGAAAGCAGGATGGCATGATGAATGTCAGAGCTGATCTTGAAGTCTGGCAAGAAGAAGCAGGCTCAAGTCCTCTGCCTGGCACATGCCAACTGTATGACCTTTGGCATACTGGTATCTTGGTGCCCCCAAACAACTCCCTTTGACTCTAAGTTATAGCTGTTCATGTCCTGATGACAGGAACTGCTTCAGCTTTTGTTTTTATGTCTCCAGAGGACTGGAGGACTCCTAATAGTGGCAAATGGTAGGTTCTTAATAAATACATGTTGAATTTTAATGAGTATTAGTATACTGGGAGTTCCCCTTATCAATAATATCATTGATTAGTACTAAAAACAAAAAAACAAAAAGAATAGAGACCTTGCTGAGTATGGGGGACACAAAGAACCCCCATAAAATACTCATGTTCTCCAGGACCTTACCTTCTGTACTTCTAGTTCTTTGAAGAGTGGGCATGTGTAATAGACTAAGGAAGCTGACCTTGATGAGAGCGAGTCATATTTTTTACTGTTTATTTTCTGTGGCTGTTATAAAGCTACTAGTCTTTCAAGTATCCCTCCATATGGCATCTGATGTTCATCTGAATCTGCATTAGAATCAAGGACATTTTTTCCTCCTGCCCTTTCATAAATAAACGCTTTGCTGAGAAGGACATGCCACCTACCTAACCTTCTTAGAGGTAGCTGGATGGTGCAGCAGATAGAGCACTGGACCTGGAGTCAGAAAGGATTGAGTTGAAATCTGGCCTCACTTATTAACAAGCCATTTACCCTTCTATCTGCCTCAGTTTTCTCAAACGTAAAATGGGCATGATAATAAAGCATCTATTTCCCAGGATTGTTGGGAGGATTAAGTGAGATAATATTTGTGAAGTGCTTAGTACAGTGTCTAGAACATAGTTGATGTTTAATAAATGATTGTTTCTTTCCTTCTTTCCCATTTTATCTATAAAATGGGGATAATAATTGCACCTACCTCCTGGGGTTATTTTAATGAGCTGATGCATGTAAATGGGTTTGTAAACCTCAAAGCGTCGTATAAATACGAGTTTTTGCTTCCTTTTTTTCCTCCACACTATCTAAATGGAACAATTTTGAAAAATGGTGCTCTTAACTTATTTTGTGTTATAGACCCCTCTGGCAGTCTGTTGAAGCCTGTGGGTGTGCCCATTCTCAGAAGAATACTTTGAAATATGAAAATTCATAGGATTACTAATGAAACCAATTCTATTGAAATACTGTTAGCAAAATATTTTTAAAAAACACCCAGCAGACCCTAGATTAAGAATCTGTGCTCTAAAAGAACTCCTTCCATATACAAATTGCAGTATTGATTTATATTCTGATCTTAAAAAAAACCCCCCAAAACCAGACTCCAAACCTCTGGGTTTTAATGCAGTGGGACATGAGTGAGATGATGTATTCAGTTCTGTATGTACTCTTTATTTTTACCTTCTGATCATTCTACTGAGAACTAGATTTTACTGGAGTCCCTAAGGTAGTGGGGCCTGGTGACTAATCCACTGAGCCATGCAAACCCCATCTGCTACTCACTTTGACATTTTAATAATATACCATTTGAACCTTTGTTCAATTTTGCTTTGTGTGTTGCATCTTTGTCTTAACATTACAGCTGAAATAATTTACAATAATGAAGACTATCAAATATCATTAATTAAAACATGCAGAACAGTTTCAAACATTTAGACTCCATGCACTTTTTACATCAGGAAACAAACCCACTCAAATTTGCCAGTGGATCCCTAACCCACCTTTTCACTCTGATTCCTTGGCCAATTGTCTTGAGTAGAGAACAGAGTAAAAATCATGAGATGGAAGTCATTTTCTGTTTTATCTCCATTCTGCCCAACCCCCAAAATTGTATTTATGCATATGAAAAAATGCAAAGTGCTATTCTTGCTAAATCTATTAACTGGAGGATTCTAGAACATCATGAAACAGAATGAGATGTTGCTAATGACAGAAGTAATGGGGAATGCTGACTTAGTTTGTTCTACAAATGCATGATTTCCTTAAATGAAGATAGATGATGATCTTATATTTATATGCATAAATTGTACATATTTTGTAGGCTTTTAACATACTGTACATGTCACCCTCTGGGACTGTCGTATTCAGCATATGTCACAGTCAAAGGCTTATTAATTGTTATTGATTGATTTATAAAGCTTTTTCACTAATATGAAGGTGTTGTAGAATGTCACGGGGAGGAACAACAAAGAACCATATTGAAGCTTTTACTGGATGAATAACTGGACCATACTTTGGGGCAAAGTATATTTAGTGGAACCTCAGGGTGAGGCTACACAGATGGAAATCCTTTAACATACCTGTATTTTTGCAGAAGACAAAGACAATAGAATCCAGGGTAAGTATGAACAGACTGTTGAGTCAAAAGCAGAAATTTAAGCTTAAGTCAGACTATAAAGAAATACAGAAGTCCAAATACGAAAAGTTGTTATAAAAAATAATAATATGTAGCTTCCCCACCCCCTCTTACCTTCCTGAGAAGCTATGTAAATGTTTCAGGAGCATTTGAATGGTACTTTTGTTGGCAGGGTTGTGCCCCACGGCCTATATCTGTCCATATACCCAAACCTGGCATAGCTGATTAGTTCATTTCTGACATCTTTACTGTCAACCCTGATGGCTATGACCTTAATTATTGCACAGTGATCTATATTAGTCATTAAAGGGCCAATGCACAAATATCCACTGTGCCTTTGCCCTTACTGCTTTGTATGTGCATGTGTGCCTTCTATAGGTTAAATGAATTGGAGAGTTAAACTATTATTCAGTCAATTTGATCACTAAAGACAGCTCACCTAGAAAATCCAAAGTGGAAACTACTACATATATCCTGGACTCCCACTTTACTCCTCTGCCTTCTATTTTCTCCCCAGCTACCTTGCTTCAGGGAGCAGAAACCATGCCACAGAAGACTTAACCCTTTAGCCACTTTTAGCAGTGTGAACAGCACACTTCCTTCCTTCTTTCCTTCCTCCCCTCCCTTCCTCCCTCCCTTCCTTCCTTCCTTCCTTCCTTCCTTCCTTCCTTCCTTCCTTTCTTTCTTTCTTCCTTCCTTCCTTCCTATTTCTTTCTTTCTTTCTTTTCTTTCTTTCTTTCTTCCTTCCTTTCTTCCTCCCTTCTTTCTCCTCTTCCTTCCTTTCTCCATTCTTCCTTCTCTTCCTTTCTTCTTCCTCTCCTTTCTTCCTCCCCTTCCTTCCTTCCTCCCTCCCTCCCTCCCTCCCTTCCTTCCTTTCTTTCTTTCTTTCTTTCTTTCTTTCTTTCTTTCTTTCTTTCTTTCTTTTTCTTTCTTTCTTTCTTTT
>JAQQSU010007153.1:0-13306 GCA_028627135.1 Pseudochirops cupreus | reverse complement strand
AGATAGATAGATAGATAGATAGATAGATAGATAGATAGATAGAGATAGATAAAATTAAACAAAAATGCACTGGATGGTATTAATTTTATCTTCATCACTTCTGCATATTTTTAATTCTTCTGAATTTCATCCCTGCATAATGTTATATTAGTGAATAGCACTTTAAAGCGGCCTAGTTTCATTATCTTCCTCACTACATTAAAATTTTTGTTCCTTTGTGGTCCAAAGACAGGTTATGGGAGAAAAACATGGCCAGGGTACCAAATATATATACATATACATTTTTTTCTTTTTTTATCAAGTGTACTGTAGGGCAGCACTTAAAAGTGTTTTTACCATAGCAAAGGCTGCCATTTCATTTCATTTAATTTTCTGTCACGGTTATTGTGCTGGGTCTGACAGACTCCTCCACTGGATCTGGCACATGAAAGTGTGGACCAGGAGAATGAAGGTGGTGAATGAGAGAAGAGAAGCAGGTAGGCTTTTAAACTCTCTAGTGTCTAGGTGGGTGAGATCATGCTAGAGGCAGTGCAGAACTGCCTGGCTCTGAACAGTGGTTTGATTGATTCCTAGACTCTCATATTTTTTGCATGAAGAGGACCAAAGGAAATATTTACATTTAGGCAATTGGTAGATATTCCCAAGCTCTTAAAGTTGTATCCTCATGAACACACATACACATACTCCCGCGCATGCGCGCGCGCACGCACACACACACATACACACACACATACACACTCTTAATCTCTCTCCTTTCTCTGTTTCTGTCTTTCTTTCTAATACACACACTCCCACATACACACACACAGAGTATAGGTTTTATTCTATGATATATTCACACTCCATCAGAGACTGAAAAAAAATGTGCACATACAAACATTGAAAAGCTAACTAAAGAATGGTCTGATTGATAATATTAACGGAAACGAATGGCCTTTGGAAGAAAATTTAGGAAAGGTATTTTGTTCATTTATCGCTTGACACTTATGGGCAGCTTTATTGTCTGTGAGTGATCTAATATTGTACGCTCAAATAGTCTAAAGTATACAATACCCAATAACCCCCAGATCTATATACCCAGCCCCAGTCTCTTTCCTAAGGTATAGCCAGCCCCACATTACAAACTTCTTATTAGACATTTTAAACTGGGTTACTATAGGCATATCACACGTGAGCATTCCCAAAACAAAATTCTTTGTCTTTTCCTCCAAACTTGCCTTTCTTCTAGACTTTTCTGTTGCTCTCCATGACTAGGTTCTGACTCTCTCAATTTCTCACTCTCGTTTACTTCACCTCTTCAGTTATTTACCAAATCTTATACTTTCTATTCAGGCCGCTAGGAGGCTCAGAGAATAAAATATTGGATCTGAAGTCAGGAAGATCTGAGTTTGGATATGACCTCATTCTCTTACTAGTTGTGTAATCCTTCAAGTATTCTTACTTCTTCTTCTTCTACATAAGAAATGATAGATAATCTCCTTCCCCAGACTCACCTACATGTTCTGTACATACGATTTTACATTTCTAGCCTTATCCCATGCCAATAAAATCCTCCTTCATCACTTCCCAGTCTTCACATCCCTGGTTTTCTTCAAGTCTCAGCTTAAGGATCACTTTCTATAAGAAGCCTTTCATGACCCTACCCACCCCCAGCTAATAGCACTCATCCTCCTAAAATCACCTTCTTTTCATTTTGTATATATTTTACATATGTTTATGTACCTACATGTTATCTCCCATATAAGACTGTAAACACCTTAAGAAGAGTCTGTTTTACTTCTGGCTTTGGATCACTAAAGCTTAGCACATAGTTGATTCTAAATAAATCCTTGTTGATTGATCCCAAAAAAGTTTTCTGAAATTTCTGAGCATAGTTTACAAGAGTAGAGGTTCTCTCATTATGTGGCTCTGTATTCCCACAGTCTAGCATAGTTGCTGTTGTAATAGAATCTAAATAAATATTGATTGAATAAAAGAATAAGTAATTTTTAAATCAGCAATTATTTATTAAGTGACTGTTGTTTGTCAGACGTAATTCCTGGTTCTGGGCGTACGAATACAAAGAATAAGATAATCTCCATTAACAAAGAACTTACATTCTAATGGGGGAGATACTTAGCATAAACATAAATGTCCACAGAATAAGTATACAGAGAATGAACACAGACAAATGCAAAGTAGTTAAAAGTACGGTAGTTTAGAAGAAAAAAATTCTGTGATAGGAGTTATAAAGAAAGGCTTCATGTAGAAGCTGGACCTCATAAATAAGATAAAAGTCAATCAACAAACATTTATTAAAACTACCTACCATATGGCAGACACAGTGCTAGTTTCTGAAGAAAGAAAGACAAAGAGTACTACTGTTCAATGGTTTTGTATTCTCTTGAGTGACGGATCTTTCTGTCTGTCTGTCTGTCTGTCCATCTAATATGCAAAGTACATTAAGACCTAGGTGGCACAATGGAAAGAGAGCCAGTATGCAAGTTAGGAAATTTTACTTTCATGAGTTCAAATCTGTCCTCTGATCCTTACTCGCTGTATGACTCTGGAGAATTCACTTAACCCTTTTTGTCCCAGTTCCTTTTTTGTAAAATGAGTTAGAGAAGGAAATGGCAAGCTACTCCAATATCTCTGCCAAAAAATCCCAAAATGGGGCCAAAAAAAGCCAGGTATGACTGAAAAAAAATGACTTAAAAACAAAAGAAACCAAATCATTGGCATGTAAAAAACTTTTTATATCTTTTAAAAAAATCTTAATACATTCAAAATGCATTCAAAATAAATTAAACACATTTTGAGGAGGAAGCACTAGAAGCTGGAAGTATCAAGAAAGTCTTAAGGTAGAAAACAGCCCTTAAGCTACATTTTGAAGGAACAAAGGAATTCAAAAAGGCAGAAATGAGGAGGGAACACATTACAAATATAGGACCCAGGCAGTGCAGAGATTCAGAGTTGGGAGATGGGGAATTGTTTGTGGGGACAGCAAGAAGGCCATTGTTGTACCATTAGTGTACATGAAACAGAGAAATGCAATATGTCTGGGAAGGGACTTTACAGTCAGCTTGTCTTTCTATATCAAACATAAGAACTTTTGATTTCCTTTTGATAGAAATGTTGTTCTGAATGGATTAAAAGTTGAAGCCAAATATAATTTACAGAACATTTGAAGTTCAAATTTATTATACTGGAGTGGAAAAAATACAAGGCTACAAATGAGGAAAGAAATTTGAGCCCAAGTCCAAAATCTATCAATAGTGACCTGAGTCAGTCACTTCATTTCAGGTTTCAGTTTCCTTCACTATAGAATGGGTGGTCTGAATTGGATGAGGCCTAAAATCTTTTTCTAGTTATAGTGTTCTGCAATCAATCATCTCTTTGCCTAAAATAGTTCTTTTTTCTCCATAGAAACAGAGGTCTTAAAATGATACTGTGGAATAAAGAATTTCAGCATATTGTTTTGTATTTGAGTATAGAATGCTTTGTTGGTATATTACTACAATATAGCACCCCTTCTTTCATCCCCATTATATCATTAATTTCCAGTCTTTCCCTATTTATTAGCTTATTCTCTCTTGCTCACAACATAGCGCTGTCTTCTCCATCCTTGAAAAAAACAAAACAAAACAAAACACCCTTCCATCCCCTCTACTATTCTACATCCCTTCTACCCTTTGTAACTAAACTCCTTGAAAAAGGTTTTCTTTAATAAGTACTTCCACTTTCCTTGAGCTCTTCTTAACCCTGTGCAATTTAGCTTCCAACTTTAACATCTCACTGAAATGTCTCTTTTCAGTGCTACCTGTGAACTCTTACTTAGATCCTTGACATCTCTGCAGTCTTTGATACTGTTGGTTACCATATCCCGCTCGATCTTTTCTTCTCTCTAGGTTTTTGGGATACCACTCGGATGATTTTCCTCCTACTTCTCTGACTTTTCTTCAGTCTTCTTTGCTAGATCCATATCCAGATCATGACCTCTAACCCATATGTGTCCCTCAGGCTTCTGTCTTGGGCCATCTTCTTTTTCTCCCTCTACATTCCTTCACTTGGTGGCCTTACCAATTTCCATGGATTTTTTTTATCATATCTATTCTGACAATTTTCAAATCTACCACTCCTGCCTCGTGCCAGTCTCCCACTCAATAAACTTTAATGACTCCATATTGTTTCCAGAATCAAATACAAAATGCCCTATGTGGTATTCAAAGCTCCTTATAACCTAGCCCTCTCCTGTCTTTCTAGTCCTCTTACACTTATACTCCCTGAGTATTCAGTCCAGTGAAACTGGCCTCCTGGCTATTCCATGAACAAGATACTCCATCTCTCTGGTCTGAACATTTTTGCTGGCTGTCCCCATGCCTAGAATTCTCTCTCTCTTCATTTTTTTCCCCAATTTATTTATTTATTTTTAGTTTTCAAAACTCATTTCCACAACATTATGAGTTACAAATTTTTCTCCCCATCTCTCCCATAACCCCACCCCCAAAATAGTGAGCCTAATGAATACCTCTTCCCCTAATCTGTTCTTTCTTATATCCTCCCCCATGCCACCCCTCTAACTTTCTAGTAGGGCAAGATGGATTTCTATACCCCAGTGCCTGTATATCTTATTTCCCAGTCACATGCAACATGCATTAACATTTATTTTTTGAAACTTTGAGTTCCAGAGTCTTTCCCTTCTTCCATCCTCACTCATCCCCACAGGGAAGACAATCAATTCAACATAGGTTGTACATGTGTAGTTACCCAAAATATTTCCATAGTAGTTATATTGTGAAAGACTAACTATATTTTCCTCCATCCTATCCTGCCCCCCCACTTATTCTGTTTTATACTTTGACCCTGTCCCTTTTCAAAAGTGTTTGCTTTTAACGATCTTCTACACCATTCTACCCTCCCTTCTATCATCCCTCCATCCCCTTCCTCTTATTTTCCTGTAGCGTAAGATGCCCAATTGAGTGTGTATGTTATTCCCTCCTTAAGCCAAATTCAATGAGAGTAAGGTTGACCCATTCCCTTTTACCTTCCTGCTCTTCCCCTCCATTATAACAGTGTTCTCTTGCATCTTTTATATGAGATAATTTACCCTAATTTATCTCTCCCTTTCTCCTTGTCCCAATATATTCCTATCTCACCTCTTAATTTTATTTTATTTATTTGTTTGTTTGTTTATTTGTTTATTCATTCATTCATTCATTCATTCATTTTTTTGTTTTTTCGAGGGGGGAAGGTAGGGCAATCCAGGTTAAGTGAATTTCAGAAGGTCAGATGGCTAGTTTTGTGTTAAATGTTTGAGGCCAGACTTTAACTCAGGTCCTCCTGACTCCGGGGCCAGTGTTCTATTCAGTGCTCCGCCTAGCTGCCCCTCTTAATTTTATTTTTAAGATATTGTCCCTTCAGATTCAACCTAGCCTGTGTCCTTTGTCTATGTGTACCTGGACACACATATGCACACACTCACATATATATTTATACACATATACACCCTCCTATACATACATGTATATGTATGTATACATATATCTATATCTATTTCCTTCAACTATCCTCACATTGAGAAAAGTCTCATGAGTTACAGTTATCATTTTTCCATGTAGGAAAGTAAATAGTTCAACTTTAATAAGTTCCTAATGATTTCTTTTTCCTGCTTACTTTCTCATGCTTCTCTTGCTTCTTGTAATTTAAAGTCAAATTTTCTGTTCAGGTCTGGTTTTTTTGTCAAGAATTCCTGAAAGTCCCCTATTTCATTGAATGACCATATATCTCCCTGAAACATTATACTCAGCTTTGCTGGATTGGTGATTCTTGGTTTTAATCCTAGCTCCTTTGACCTCCAGAATATCATATTTCAAGCCCTTGATCCCTTAATGTCCAAGCTGCTAGATCTTGTGTTGTCCTGATTATTTCCATGATAGTAAAATTGTTTCTCCCTGGCTGCTTGTAATACTTTCTCCTTGACCTAAGAACTCTGGAATTTGGCTACGGTTTTCCTAAAAGTTCTTTTTGGGATCTTTTTCAAGAAGTGATCTGTGAATTCTTTCCATTTCTATTTTGCCCTCTGGTTCTAGAATATCAGGGCCATTTTCCTTGAGAATTTCTTGAAGGATGATTTCTAGGTCCTTTTTTTGATCATGGCTTTCAGGTAGTCTAATAATTTTTAAATTATCTTTCCTGGATCTATTTTCCAGGTCAGTGGTTTTTCCAATGAGATATTTCACATTGCCTATATTTTCTCATTTGTTTGGATCTGTTTTATCATATCTTGATTTCTAATTAAGTCATTATCTTCCAATTGCTCCATTCTAATTTTGAAGGAATTTTTCTCTTCAGTGAGTTTTTGAAATTTATTTTCCATCAGGTAAATTTGCCTTTTTATGGCATTCTTCTCCTCATTGGCTTTTTGGGTCTCTTTCGCCATTTGGGTTAGTCTACTTCTTAAGGTGTTATTTTCGTCAGAATTTTTTTGGGTCTCCTTCAGCAGACTGTTCACTTGCTTTTCATGATTTTCTTGCATCATTCTCATTTCTCTTCCCAGTTTTTCCTCCACTTCTCTTACTTGATTTTCAAAATCCTTCTTGAGCTCCTCCATGGCCTGTGACCACTTCATATTTTTCTTCAAAGCTTTTGATGCAGGAGTGCTGACTTCATTTTCTCCCACCCATTCTATGCTTCAATCTGTTTTGTCCCCAAAAAAGGGTTGTATGGTCTGATTGTGCTTCCTTATCATGCCAATTACTTGACTTTTGAGCTCTTTGTCCCAGTAGAACTCTGCTTTCAGAATGGAGAGAGCTTTGTCCCAAATTACTGCAGTTTTCACAACTGCCGGAGCTATTAGTTGGGCACCCATTCTACAGCCTCCACAAGCTTTGGCTCACTGGTCACACAACCCAGTACCACCACCAAAGACTGCAATCCAGATCCAGGAAGGTCAAAGCAAGTGCGATTACCCTCTGAATGTTCACTTGCTCCCCCTATGATCTGCAGGCCAGGAGCTCTGAAAGCCACAATTTGGCACTGTTGCACCTCCCGCCACTTCTGGCACTGGGGGAAGAGACCAGACCATGCTGTTTCTTCACCCTTATGACAGACTTCCCAACTGACTTTTTGATTTCTCTTTGGTGTTTATGGGCTAAGAAATATAGAAACTGCCACAGCTGCTGGTGATTCACTCTCCTGAAGTCTGCTCTGGCTGCTCTGTGTGCTGGTGAGGGCAGCCCTGGGGCAAGAACTGCAGCTCACTGGGGACTGCACTTGGCTCCCAGTGCACTGCAATAGACCTTTCCTGTAGGCCTTCCAGGCTGCCTTCAGCAAGAGATTTGTTTCTCTCTCTTTGTGGGTTCTATAGCTTTAAAATTTGTTTAAAGTCATTTTTTTACAGGTATTGGAGGTGGTTGAAGCTGCAACCCATGCCAAGGTTGTACTTTTACTCTGCTATCTTGGCTCCACCCCTTCCCTCTCTTCATCTTTGCCTTCAGACTTCCTGTGTTTCCTTTAAGTAACAGCTAAAATCTCATCTTTTGCAGAAAGTCTGTCTAGATCTTCTTAATGCTAGTGTCTTTTCTGTGTTATTATTACTTATTTATCCTGAATGTAGCTTCCTTTGTGTATATTTGTTTACATTTTTTTTTCTCCTCCATCAGATTGTAAACTCTTGGAGATGAGGGCCTTTTATTTATTTTTATACCTCCAGTGATGAACACAATGCCTGTCATGCAAGAGGTGCTTAATAAACATTTATTGATTATTTTATTGATATAGTCAGTGTGGTCATTGGACAGTAGATTTTGAGCAGGAGAGGACCTAAGAGATCTGGTTCAATCTCCTTATTTTTATAGATGAGAAATTTCAGGTGCTAACCCAAGTACACACAAATATGAATCACAGAAAAGGGATTCTTTGCATTCTACTACACTCAGTGTGAGGTAGCATGGTGTTACCGAGAAGTACGGTCAACATAGTATCAAAAGACTAGGGTTAAGATCCTGGCTCAGCAACTTAATAGATTTGGGGAAAGTCAGTTAACCTTTTTCAAATTCAAATGATGATATTTTAAAAATAAAATTTAGAGGTGAGAGAGGAATATAATTAAGAGGATAGGGATAGACAAATAGGGTAAATTATCTCATATAAAATAGGCAAGGGAAAACTGTTACAATGGAGGGGAGGAACAGGACGACAGAGGGGAATGGCTCAACCTCACTCTCGTTGAATTTGGCTTAAGGAGGGAGTTAACATACACACTAATTTGGGTATCTTACCCTATAGAAAAATAGGGGGGAAGGGCATAAGAGGGGGGGTGATAGAAGGGATGGCAGATCGGGGGGGTAGTTAGAAGCAAACAGTTTTGAAAAGGGATAGGGTCAAAGTAGAAAATAAAACAAGTGGGGGGCAAAATATAATGGAGGGAAATACAGTCAGTCTTTCACAATATATCCACTATGGAAATGTTTTGTGTAATTACATATGTACAACCCATATTGAATTGCTTATCTTCCCAGTAAGGTTGGATGATGAGGGAAGAAGAAAAAGTATGTGGAATTCAAAGTTTTATAATCAAATATTTTTTTAATTGTTGTTATTATTATTTACATGCAGCTGGGAAATAAGATATGCAGGCACTGGGGTATGTAGATCCATCTTGCCCTACCAGAAATTTGTAGGGGGAATCAGGGAGGATATAGAAAAGAGCAGATTGGGGGAGGGAGTATTCAGTGGGATCACTATTTTGGGCTGATGGGTACGAGAAAGATGGAAAGAAAATTTGTAACTCAACATCTTGTGGAAATGAATGTTGTAAACTAAAAATAAATATAAAATTTAATTTAAAAAAATAAAATAAAATACTTCTTTGTGAAAAAAAAGAGACATTAATTTACCTAACTATAACAATTGAGCTAGCATTGTCAGAGGACAAATGTGAAACCATACTTTGTGCCTCCTAACTCCAGATTCAACACTTTTCCCACTAAACTACTAATTTCTGTTATTATTTATATAAAGAACTAAATAAATTCTAGCTGTCATCACTAAAGGCATTGTTTTGTCAATTTATGAAAGGAAAAATGAAATTATTTTTAAAAAGCAAAATAAGCAACTAACTTAAGTCATCCAGATTTATGAAATAACATAAAATGTATAAAAATTTTAAAATCACAGTAATTCTCAGAAATACCTGAGTAAATTATGCTGTATACACAGGACTAGAGCATTTCTTCTGCTGACAACTATAAAAATCAAATTCACTGAACAGAAAAATTACTCTCTATGAGGAAGATTGTGCTCTTTTGGAGTGATTAGTAACTGGTTGTTATAGTGGGTAGAGGACTAGATATGGAGTCAGGAATCACTGGGCTCAAATCCCACCACAGACACTTATTAGCTCTGTAAGCTTTTCCAAATCATTGAATTTCTCTAGGCCTCACTTTCCTCATCTATAAAACTATGGAATTAAATTCAGTCACTTCTGAGGTACTAGCTAGCTCTAAATCTATGATGTTATGACCTTGGGGGTCTCATGTCAGGATTGATCTTAACTATTTTTCACTGAAATTCTACATGCTCCCCAAGAGACTCTTTTCTCAGTTGGAGAAATATCTAGTCATCTTTACTTACAAACATCAGGAAAGGATGCTATAACCTTGTTACTCTGTCAAGGGGCAATTATTTCATTTAATGTTTTAAATCTAGTTTAATATGATGAACCTTATATTAGTTTTGATAATCAAATAATCTCCAGGATCAAAGAAAATGGAAAGTCATTTAAACACGTCAGGCCCATGAGATCCTCTGCCTAGATATGGATCATTGTGTATGAGAGATTGCAAGAAGATCAGTTTGTATGAGCTACAGAAAGAGTTAAGGTAAACATACATATGATAAGGCTGGAATGGTAGGCTGTAACTAGCTTACCAATTATCAAAGCCAACTATTAAACTTGACTTCTTCAGAGTATATAATCCCCAATATTTCAATTTTTATATCTTCTTCAACTACTGCAAAGATTTGTATGAAGGGTTTTTAAATATTCAAATCATAACCTAACGTTATCCATCAAATGGGCATTTGGGTATATATAATATCTAAACAGCGCTGGGAAAGGTTAACATAGTTTACAAAACCTGTGAACTTTCATTTTCAACATTGCATGGAGGAGAGAAAACGTTATATACTGAAGTACATAAGGAAAAGGAAAACAATCTCAGGATCAGAAAGCCTGGGATCAAGTACTGTGTCCGTAATATAGTAAGTCTATGATCCTGCCCAACTCATTGATCATGTGCCTTGGGCAATTATCCATGATATTAAAGTTAAAAAAAAATAAAGCAGATGCTAATCTGTATTTATAGGGGGCGTTTCATCAGTAGGAGTTCCCTGGTTTTGTTTTCACACGTACATGTCCTCACAATGTGTGCACATGTATGGTAACAGACATGCAAACACATATACGTAATTACACACATACATATGTTTATACACGTATACACATACATATGATATTGTTCTTATTTGTTGTTTAGTTGTCTCAGTCGTGTTTGAGTCTTTGTGATCCCATCTGGAATTTTCTTGGCAAAGATACTGGGCTGATTTGCCATTTCCTTTTCTAGTTCATTTTACAGATGAAGAAACTGAGGCAAACAGGGTTAAGTGACTTTCACAGCATCACACAGGGAATGTCCAAGGCTATCAGGTCTTCCTGACTCCAGGCTCAGCTCAGCACTCTATCCATTGTACCAACTAGTTGCCAGGTAATATGTGTACACATGTGTATTGGACATAGATATATTACATACCTAAGTATTATCCTAATACACTTGTTCAGTTTACATTGAAGGACTGTGTTTTGATTGTAGTTATCAAATGTGAAATGGGCACATTAAACAACAACAACGAAACAAACCACAAAACACTGGCGTATCCAAGATAGAACATTTAAGATGGAATGACACTGAAAATTAGATTTATCTTGAAAATTTCTAAAAATTTCTCCTACTTGACCATTGAGAACTTTGAAAGAAATTAAAACTGGAACTAATTAAAGATTTATCTCTTCCTTATTGTAGAATAGCACCATGATGCAGAGACTTTGACAGGCAAGAATGTTATATCCAATCCATTAGATTGTATTTAATAGGAAAAGTTCCAAAGTCTTTCATGTATGCTGGGCTTAAAAAAATTAAGAATGCCAAATAGTAATTGAATGACTAGACATGAGATAACATGGGAACATGTCAAATTTCTAGCAGATTAAAAATTCACTGAGTCAATAGTGTGATATATCAGCCCAAAATATTAATGCAATCTTAGACTTCAATTAAGACAGGCATAATGTTCAGGACTAGCAAGACCATAGTCCCAGTGTACCCTCCCTTGTTTAGGGTCTGTCTGTGGTTCTCTGATCAGTACTGGGGACCACATTTTAGAAAAGACAGTAAGTGAGAGAATAAGGTAGTTAAAGACCTCAAAATTATGCCAGAGTTCTGGAGCAGAGAAAACTGAGAAGGTCCAAGTATTTGTCACATGAAAGAGGGATTAGACTTTCTCTACTTGTTGCAGAGGAATGATGAGGACAATTGGATGGAAATTGGGAAGAGATAAATTTAACCTTGCTATAAGGAAAATAACTTCATAAGGAATATTTATCCCAAATGGAATCGGGTGATTTCTTGATAGTGTCTTCCCTCTCACTGGAATCTTTAAGCAAAGGACAGATTATCATCACTTAGAAGGGTTATAGAAAGAGTTCTTGTTCAGATACTGCTTGAATAATCTGGACTCTAAGGCACTTTACTTTGAGATGTTGTGAGTCTGTGAGACTATTGTGTCTAGTGGTAAACACATGCTCAAGCTTCTAGAGGTTAATATTACAGTATAAAGTTATGTTAATTAAGTGGGTATTTTGTGATGCAGATAAATGTTTAGAAAATGAGAACTTTAATTAGAAAGGCACTGTTTTCAATAAGAGATAAAAGTATAAAGTTGGCTTTGTTTTCAGTATTGCTATAGGTCATGAGAGAAAGCCTTTCTCTTTATTGACCTCCACAGAAAAAGTCTGGTGTTCTGCAAAAATCTGGCTGCATCTCAAGATGCTCTATCTCACTTGGCCTGTTGGCAAATTTTCTGGAGAATATGGGTTAAAGACTTTTTCTTTCAATTTATTGTTTGAATTGTTCCTTGTTTCTCTTCCAAACATAAAACATTTTTTTTCAAGTGTGATTTTGATGAGTTAAAATTATACTTCTAATACATTTTTAATTCAGCTGATTTGTTGAAGAGAGTGATATAAGATTACTGATACAGAAACACCTGAAGAAGAAGTCTGGCCAAAATAATCTTGCAAATGCACATATTTGACCATTAAATTTCCTTGCTTAAAAACTTGTAGTGCATTTCTATCACTTCTGAACAAATGATGAACTGCTCACCTGAAAATTTGAAAACCTGTACAACATGATTAGATTGTACAGTGGTGTGCCAATTATCAAGAAGAAAGCATTATAAATTAATTAATAAAATATACCTAACACCTTTTTTTTACATCTTAAAAAAAAACTTTCAATATGAAATGTGTCCTTTTCTTACAATTACTTATTATATACAATTTGGCATGGGGTTCACAACATGTGTACACACATTCTTTAACTCTTCAAAATAAAACCACAGTTTTATAACATTGTATATTATGTGCAACTTTGACCAATAGTCTGTTTTTGCAAGTCTAGCCTTGACTATAACTCATAGGTTTTCAATGAGCTTTATTTGTTATATATGTTCCCAGGCCACAGAGGCATGTTTATCTTCATCTCTTGAATATATTTTATTTTTTTTCATGATGCATGGCTAGATAAAAGTCATATTACAGTATTCCATATTCACTTGGGAATTTCTAAAATTCTGAAACAATTTATTATGATTATTGTGTAAACTCCCCAGTTTATCATTTCCTTACCGAGGATAATACATCTCGCCAAAGGGGCAGCCAGGTGGCTCAATGAATAGAGTCGTGAGTTCAAATCTGGCCTCATATACTCACTAGTTGTATGACCTTAGACAAGTCATTTAACTTCCTTTGCCTCAGTTTTCTCATCTGTAAAATGAGTGGGAGAAAAAATGGCAAATCACTCCAATATCTTTACCAAGAAAACCCCAAATGGATCATGAAGAGATGGACGTGATTACAAATAACCAAATATCAGCATAGAGGCCCTCTAAATGTAAAAAAAAAAAAGAAAGAAAAAGAAAAAGAAAAAAAGGAAAGGAAAGGAAAAAGTGAAAGGAAGGGAAGGGAAGGGAAGGGAAGGGAAGGGAA
>JAQQSU010007152.1:0-13307 GCA_028627135.1 Pseudochirops cupreus | reverse complement strand
GTATTTGCAGATCCTATACATGATTGCACGCCACCATGGGGGGGGGGGGAGGGAGGGGAGAAAAATCTGAAACTCAAGTGATTGTGGAACTGAATCTTGTAAATTAAAAGTAAATAAACAAGTCATTTAAAGGAAAAAAAAAAAAGAAAACCTGCTTTAGCATTGATTTGAGAAGAAATTTGATTATAGATTATCAGGATTTTCAAAAGGACATCAAAACCCAAACCTAAACACAGAGTGGCCATTGACTCCTGTAGACATGCTGGGAATCAGCCCAGGAAATCACAGAATTTGAGTTAAAGGTATTGGAATGATCATCTAATCCCCCCCCCCTCCCACAATGCACACAAACATTTGATGAATTTCAAAGATGTAAAGAGCCTTGATCAAGGTCATATGACTGATTAACTTGGCTCACAAGCTTTCAGCCTGACTCAAAAAAGAACTAAAAAGAGGATGAACCTCATGCATATTAGGATTCACAAAAATATGGTTCCTTTCCAAAGTATCAAATGAGATAGTGGTTTTGCTTAAAAGTTTGGTGTTAGCGTTAACTGCCACCCCCCCAGCCCCCACCATCATCATCATCCTAAATTGTCACCATATATTAAGCTTTTTAATCCAAGACTAGAAAACGTCCAAATCATCTGTTTAAATGAGAGCTTTGGGGTTCATTATCTGTAATCTCTTCCCTAGCTCCAGCTTTCTGTGCTTATAGGATCCATATCAAATGTACTAGAGTTGTGATAGTGAACAGCCACTCTTGCATCTGTGTAATAATGTAATCTTTACAATTTGCCGGGTAAAAGGTTTTGGGTACTAGTGATGTGACCTTCAGATGGGCAGTAGATGACACTTATATACAGTTGAGTAGACCTTGCTTCATGGAGTTTATCCTAAAATAATAAAAATGATTTAATTTGGCTTGGTAGAGTTTGGCAGACATTCTGTAACATGACCCCAAAGCTTAGCATTTCTGGTTACCATTCTCATGTTTTGACAAAATAATTTTCTGCAACAAAATGACATCACTTCAATGGTAAAATGCATAAGACCTTGGGAATTCAGAAGTCAAAATTTGCATTATTTTCCAATGCTAATCTGTCCACACAGCTATATATCTTGCTGCAGGGACGTCTAGCTGCACGTGTGCATCTTGTGACAGAGATTATTATGACACAAAAGGCCCAAATCTATTTGGAGGATTCATTCCCACTCTGGTATGCAGTATCACCTGAGAAAATTTGTGTCTGGTACCATGAGACTGACTTCTCACTTTTAAGCCTACAGCTCACAATGAGAAAGAAGGCTATATTGGATAAAATAAATCAAAATGCAATACGGAAACCTTGGGATGAGAGTCCACCATAACAGAAACCCTTTCCCAACCATATATACTCATCCTTATTCACCTACAGTAAAAAATAGATAGGTTCCTTTTCTTCTGTAACCACCTGCATCTGCTACCAGCAGGCATTACCTCATAAGTATGGCCCTGCAGTTCCGGAGATGTGCCAGAAGGTGGCATAATGGATTGCTCCACTCTACTTTATGGCTTTTCCTGTAGTGCCATGTTGTTTCCAGCTGGTGATGCTCTCCAGTCCTTTTTTTTTTTTTTTTTTAATAATTCACCATGTAACTTAACCAGTATCTAATCAGCTTCTCCCATTTGCCAGGCATCATGCTAGGTGTTGGAAAGACAAAGGCAGGAAGGAAATGCCCCTGTCTTCAAGGAAACAATGTGCTTCCTTTCTAGAAGGGGCATTCTTCCTTGGCATAGAACCCCATCCTACCCTGGCTCCCACTGCCATCCTGTGACAGGCTTTCTCTGTGTCTCTCTTCAGGTCTGTCATCTTTTTGACTGACCCAAACCCTCTGTCAAGGCAAATATTTCTCATTTTTCATGCTCTTTTATGGTGCCAAAACATATTTTGGCTTATAGGGCTGCTAGGTGGCACAGTGGATAGAGTGCTGGTCTGAAGTCAGGAAGGTACCGTTATCTTAGTTCAAATCTGGCCTCAGACACTTACTGACTGTGGGACCCTGAGCAAGTCACTTAACCCTGTTTGCCTCAGTTTCTTCATCTGTGAAATGAGCTGGAGAAGGAAACAATAAGCCACTCCAGTATCTTTGCCAAGAAAACCCCCAAAAGGTTCACAAAGTCAACTTAACAACAACAAAAATGGTAGCTTATACTATAGAACGTGAATGTGGATAGAAAAGCTTTGTAACAGTATACCCTCCCACTATGTGCCAAACTACTGATATTCTCATATTTACCTTAGAACTCTGGTAAGAAGTAAAAGACCTAGGAGATATGGATCCTATAAGCACAGTCCCTAAAGTGGGCTGCCATTAGGAGAATTAAGATAAATCCAAAGATGGTAGAAGGGACACCTTTAGGGATCTGCAAGAGACAATAAGGGTGATTGTGATTTCAGGATGATCCAGGAGAGGAGTAAATACAGACCCATGACTTGAGAGTAGTGGTGGCTCAAATAATATTTTCATGATGCGTTACTCATTTGTGTTTCTTAGAGTAGAGATGTTTTTTTTGGATTTTTATTGGGGGGGGGGGCCCAGACCTGTGATTTCTTCAGTGTAGGGAGTTCCAGATGTGGAAATTCCCTCCACCAAAGAAGGCTGGCAACTGGTACTTAATTTGACCCTTCAGAGTTCCCTGGGATTCTGAGGTTACCTTCCTTGCTCAGCATTCCAGAGCCAATATATGCCAAAAGCGGGTCTTGACTTGAGATCTTCCTGAGACACCAAGCCTCCCACAATGGGAGGAAAAGATCTCCTGCAGCCAGGCTGTGGGTTTCCCCTTTGCCACACTGTTTGATAAAGTTGACTCCACTGTCACCCAGCCTCTATATGTCCTTAAGGGAGAGTGTGTCAGAGACTTTGGGGAGGGGAGAATGTCATGTAAAAATTCTTCCTCCTGGTAACTACCTTAATACATAATTCTATTTATAAGCTATCTATAACTTGCTGAGTAATATTCAGTCATTTCTGTCACATCTGACTCTTTGTGACCCCATTTGGGGCTTTTTTGGCAAAGACACTGGACTGGTTTGCCATTTCCTTTTCCAGATGAGGAAACTGAAGCCAACGAGATTAAGTGACTTGTCCAGGGTCACACAGCTAGTAAATGTCTGAGGCCAGATTTGAATTTAGGAAGATGAGTCTTCCTGACTCCAGGTCTGGTGCTCTTAACCACTGTACCACCCAGCTGCCTCCCTGAAATTAGGACTAAAATGCTCCTTGACTGAAAATCCTGACAATGCATCAGCAGGACCTCAAGTTGATGGCCTTAGATATTAAGACCCTGATTTCTCAGAGGGTACCCCCTCCAGGGGGAGATACAGTCTTGCTTTAGACCTGAGTCTCATCTGGGAGAGTGAAAGTTAGGCTTGGCATCCTCAGAGCTGATATGGTTCCCAGGTTCATGATTTAAGAAGCCCATATTAAGCAGTGCCTATGTGCCAAGCATTGTCTTAGAGGAGGAGATGCAAAGACACAAAGGAATGAGTTCTCTCCCTCAAATGGCTTCCATTCTTGGGGAGTGAAATTGCTCCTGAGATGCTAAGTCGATGCAAAGTCATTTCTGGGGGGAGGGGGGCACTGGAAGCTTCGTACACAAGAAAAGCGGCTTTGTGGGAGTGAAGCCGAGCTGTCCCCCCCTCCCCACATTTCACTTCGGTGGCTATCGAGATCAATCCCTCCTTTTACAGATAAGGAAACTGAGGCCTGGGCGGAGGACAAGACCACGCCTGGATAGGAACCCAAATCTTCTAACTTCACATAAACTGCCTCATCCTGCCCTCCCTAGCTCCTTATACTTCGAATCACACATCCTAGCTAGGAGAGATCTCAAAGGTTATCTGCTATCAATGCAACCCCTCATTATTGATATGGAAAGTGAGTCCTGAGAGTGTCCTGACTTAGCTGAAACCACATAGGGGAGCGAGCAACAAAGGTAGGATTTGAACTCAGGTCCCCTGCCTCCAGAGCCAAAACTCTTCCTACTTCTCCTTTCTTTAATAAACACGGACTATTTTTTTCCCCATTTTTAAAAAAAGGATGCATAAGACATCATCAGCTCTATTATTAGCATTTCAAAGAATAACTAATCCTTTCCGTGACTGGAGAAATCAAACATTTATTAAGCGCCTACTATGCTGTCGGGCGCGGGGCTAAACATGGGAAGCTATCTTTTTCATGCCAAAACGTCCGGGAGGGAGTGTGATCATCAGAACACGGCTTGGTGTAGAGAAGCGCCAATTGTTGGGATGAGTGCGTGAGATTTTTTCCTTTTTACCTCCACGGGCTGGCATGTGGAAACCCAGGCCACGTGTCTTGTTGCTTAAGTGAAAAAAACAATTTCTTTTGAGTCCACTGTGAAGTGTTCGGATGTGTGCCCTAGCCTGGCCAGGAACTGCACCCCTGCCTCTCCTTTCCCCTCCCCCTCTCCCTCTCTCTTCCTGCACCTGCACGGCCCTCTCCTGGCATTGTTAATCATGGCCATGGCACCTCATAAACCTGCCCTAGGACCCTGGACTTGAAAACAGCGTTGTCGGGGCAGATTTACAGAGTGATGTCTGCGTGACTGACAGCTGTTCCTGCTTTATGGGGCAGCCGGCAGATGTTGGAGCTCGGAAACAAGAACAATCCTTTTGAAAATGTTTGTTCAAGAACTTGGGGTGGGGGTAGGGGCAGGACACTAAATCGAAGGAACCTCTCTGTCTTGCCAAAGTGGTTGGGAGGGGCCTTTGTCCTTCCTGCTTGTCTTTCTCCGATGGGAGCGCCATTTATAAGGACTTAATGAGAGGCTTTCCAATGGCTCCTCCTGGCTGTGGCCCATTCTGGGCTCGTAAAAGAAAGAGTCCTGACTTCAAGCTGCCAGGAGAGCAGAACTCCAACCCAACTGAGAGGCCGGCTCAGAGAAGAAAGCATCACTTTGATCTTTCAAGGTCCCTCCCTTAGCCCCTGGTCAGCCTTCTAACCTCAACCAGACTTCCCTGCTTTGCTTCTACTTAAGGGGAACAGCCAGCCTTAGAAAGGGAGTTAAATGAAATGGATGTGCCATGAAATTTCAGAGGATTAATGAAAACACAGAAAAACCCACAAACAAAAACGGAGAAGGAAATGTGTATGCTTGTATACAAACAGATAGACATAGACATAGATATGTACATAAATGTGTGTGTGAGTGTGTGTGTGTATGAGTGCGTGTGTGAGTGTGTGTGAGTGTGTGTGTGAGTGTGTGTGTGTGTGTGTGAGTGTGAGTGTATGTGAGTGTGTCTGAGTGTGAGTGTGTTAGTGTGAGTGTATGTGTGTGAGTGTGTGTGTGTGAGTGTATGAGTGTGTGAGAGTGTTGTGTGAGTGTGTGTGTGTGAGTGTGAGTGTGTGTGAGTGTGTATGTGTGTGAGTGTGTGTGAGTGTGAGTGTGTGAGTGTGTGTGTGTATGTGAGTGTGTGTGAGTGTGTGTGTGAGTGTGTGTGTAGGAGGCAGGCAAACAAGCCGTCAGTAAACATTCAGCACCTACTATGTGCCCGGCACTATGATAAATACTAGGGATTAAAAAGGGCAGAAGACAAGGAGCTCCCAAGGGGGAGGGGCAGGGTTAGGAGACAGGGACGACCTGCAAGCACATATATACAAAGCAAGCTCTGTAGAGGAGGGAGAGGGATTAATCAAGAGAAGGAAGCCACGAGAATCAAGGCTTCCTATAGAAGATGGGGTTTCAGCTGGGTCAGGAGGCAGAGATGAGGAGGGAGAAGGGTGAGCATTCCAGGGGTGGGGGCAGAACGAATGCCTGATCTGAGAGATGGAGGGTCTTGTTCGTGGATCAGCCAGGAGAACGTTGTGTGCCGAGGAGGAAGATGTAAGAAGCTGAAAAGGTGGGAGGGCTTTGAACGTCAAATAGCAGATAGGGCTTTTTGTATTTGGTCCTGTAGGCCATGGGGAGGAGAGGGGGGGTCACTGGAAGTGTGTGTGTGTGTGTGTGTGTGTGTGTGTGTGTGTGTGTGTGTAAAGAGAGGAGAGAGACTTGAGGCAGGCAGGCAGACCCCACCCTCCCTCGCAGCTATGGCAATAGTCTGGGTGAGGTGGTGATGAGGGACTGTAGGGAGTGGGGGGGGTGGAGAGCAGTGTCCAAAGTCCTCGAGGTTGCAGAGGTGAAATTGATGGGCCTTGTCAACAGCTTGGATGGGGGGGGGTGAGAGAGAGTGAGGAGTTGAGCATGATTCCCAGGTTTCGAGCCTGAGGCATGAGGAAGACAATGTTGCCCTCTACTATAATCGGGAAGGTGTGTGTGGGAGGGATTGGGGAGAAAGATCAAAAGTTCTGTTTGGGACATGCTGACTTTAAAGTGTCCACTGTACATCCAATTGGAGATCAGACAGGTTGTTGGAAATTCAAGATTGGAGATCATTAGAGTGGTTGGGGCAAGAAAGGTAGATTTAAGAATCATCAGCGTAGAGATGGTCATTAAACCCATGGGAGCTGATGAGATCCCCAAGTGAAGGAGTCTAGAGGGAGAAGAGAAGAAGATGCAGGACAGAACCTGAGGGCCACCTTTGGATAGAGGGTGTGACTGGGAGGAGGATCCAGCAAAGGAGAGATCAGACTGGGGGAAGGAGAACCAGGACAGAGTAGTGACCCAAAAACCTAAGAGAAGTGAGTATTGAGGAGTGACCAACAGTGTCCAAAGCTGCAGAGAATAAGGGGAAATGAAGACTGAGAAAAGGCCATAGGATTTGGCAACTAAGAGATCATTGGTCTCTTTAGCAAGAGAAGTTTCTGCGGAATAATACATCCAGAAGGGGAATTGAAAGGGGCAAAAAAAAAAAAAAAGACAGCAAGAGGAGAGAGTGGAGGCATCTAGTATAGATTGCTGTTTGAAGAGTTTAGCTACAAAAAGCAAAAGGATGAGAGCAAGCAGAGATGGAAGGGTCAAAAGAAGGTTTCTTCAGGAGCAGAGAGGAAAGGGTATGTTTGTAGACAGTAGGAAACCAGAGAGATGGAAATTAGGTGATGGGGGGGGGCAGGGGACAATCTGTAGGATGAGATGGGATGGAATGGAATCACTTGAACAAGTAAAGGGGTTAGCCTTGGTAAGGAGAAAACCCAATTCATCGTGTGGGGCATGAATGAAGGAGGAGAAGGGGGCAGAAGGACGTGAGTTATGGGAAATAAGGAAGAGGGAAAAAGAGGAAGCTCATGGTGAATGGCCTCAATATGCTGTCAAATATGAGACAAAGTTCTCAGCTTAGAAGGTGGGGAGAGGGGGAGCCATGGGAGATTTGAAGTGGGAAAAAAGTTTGGAAGAACTGCTGCAGAGGATGGGAAAGCGAGTCAATCAGGCAGTTAGAGCAGGATTGCCTAGCAGCAGTGAAGTTATTTAATGATACTATTTAATACAAATATTTAGCAGACCCAGTCACAACGGTTGTATGATTTTCTCCACCTTCATTCGGCAGCACATGCATAGGAGTGAAGGAAATGAATGGGTCCAAGGTTGAGACTTAGTCATATGATAAGGGAGTTAGAGATTCAAGAGAGGAAGATAGCATCGAGTTGAATTGGTGAACCAAGGGGTCGAGATTGGTAAAAGAAGAAAGAATGGCTAGTAAAAGGGAGATAGCCCAGGAGAGGATTGAGAAGATCAAGGGATTGGAGGTCATGGTATAGTCAAAGACTAAAGTATTATAAAGGAAGGCCCATAGTTTAGGGTCAGATGAGGGGATTTTGAAATTTTTGAACATGGAGGTGCTACATTTATGGATTATGACAAGACCAAGGGTATTAACCATCTTTGTATGTGACAGGTGGAGAATTAGCTCATGGGAAGTGAGTTGGCTGAAAAGCTGACTGCTTAGGGCACTTGAGGGAGAGTCAATGTGTATGTTGAGTCTCCTAGTAAGAGGACAGGAGTTGGGCAGGAGAGAAAAATGATGAAGCATGTTTTTGTTATTGTCACTCCTTTTGGGGTTTTCTTGGCAAAGACATTGGAGTGGTTTTCCATCTCCCTTTTCAGTTCATTTTACAGATGAGGAAACTGAGGCAAATAGGGTTAGATGACTTGCCAAGAGTTACACAACTAGTAAGTATCTGAGGCCAGATTTGAACTCAAGTCTTCCTGACTCCAGGCCTGACACTCTATCCACTGTCACGTAGAGCCCTATGAGTCACGTACTGAACTCATCAAGAATGGAAGCAAATCAACCTGGGTGAGAGATGTCTGTGGATAACAGCGACCATGACGTGGATTGGTGGATATAAATAACGTGAACCTCAAAGGAGGAGAGACTGCTGAGGGATGGAGGGATGGGAGAAGGTGGGAGGGCCAATGGGGAGCAAGGAGGGTTCTGGCTCCGCCCCTCAGCCAGGGAGCCAAGGAGAATGAGTGAAGGTGCAGCCGGTACTGGAGGAGCGCACACCAACCAGGGAGGCTGAGTCTGCAGGGAAAGGGAAGTTTCAGCAAGAGCTAGTAACCTGAAGGAGTGGGAGATATGCAGGGGTGTTTACCACCCAGTCTTCAGCTGGGTTTGGTCTCTCACTTGTAACCTGTAAGGGGCAGATTTTTATGGTGCATGCCTTAGGAAGGTTGTTCCAAATCCCGAGGAATGTCTCAGAGACTCCATGAGTGTCCTTGCCTTTCAGTTTCTCCTTGAAATCCAAGGGGTTTAGCAAAGATGTTCCTCTCATTGAGCAAATATCTCGGGACTCTTTATCTGGGGGTGGGGATGGGGGGTCTTTTTGTCTCTAGTTCAGCTGGACAAAACTGCCCATGCTTTAGTCATTTCCTCCTCTCTTCATGAAGTGTCCCCTTGTGAAGGTAATTCAGATCCAGGTCTGTCCCCAGCCTGTCCCTCCATCACCTGCCTCCCTTGATGTTGGCTGCCTTTCAGATCAAGAGCCTACAGCTGGCGGGCCTCCTTCTTCACTGGTACTCTCTCCTATTAGCCAGTCAAGAAACATCAAGCACTGCGTGCTAGATGTGCTCGACATCGTACTAAGTGCTTGAGATACAAAGAGGCGAAAGACAATCCCTCCTCTCCAGGAGCTGATGGCTCAATATGAAAACAAGTATGTACAAAGAAGCTCCAGGCAGGATAAACAGGTAGTACTTAGCAGAGGGAAGGGGCTGGAACTAAGAAGGCTTGGGAAGGCGTCCTTTCAGCTGGAACTTGAAGGACACCGGAGAATCCAGGAGGCAAAGATGAGGACAGAGAGCATTCCAAATGTGAGGAAGAGTCAGAGAAAAGGCCCAGAGGTAGGAGAGGTGGGGGCCCTTGTTCATGGGACAGTGGCTTGGAAGAGTAGGGGGAGGAGTAGAAATGGAAGTGGGGTTTCTTCTGGATCAAGTTAGGATTTCCTTGGTGTTGGCTGCTCCCTCTGTCAATGAAGAGAAACACTTGGTCTAGGAATGAAAGTGCTGATTGGCTCAATCATTTGGTTTCTGACCATCTTGCCCCACCCATCTTACTAAGGCCCAGCTCCACTGGGAAGCCATGCCTGACTAGTCCAGCTTGAAGGGTTCCCCCTCTTCTGGGAATTCCACTTGTCTTTCCTATTGGAGCACAGAAGGGATGGGGATAACATAATGGCCTATGTTATGATTATCTGTGTACACGGTTCTCTTTTCCTCTAGACTGTGGAGTGTGGGAACTCTACAAAGCAGCTCATCACCTTCCCTGTTCTCTGTAATTTATGGTCTGGAAGTGACTAGCTCTGGCCAGGATGGGCCGGGGGCTTGAAGCCAGGGCTCCCTGACTCATTCGAACATGATCCTCATTAGGAGCACAGGCTCTGCCAGTTTGGGGGGACTCTAGAATTTCATGTGGCACCGGTACTGTTGTTATTCTCATTAATTAGGATCCTCTACTTAACACCTGGGGCTGTCCCAAGACAGGAGCCATTCACCAATTTGCCATCTTTGAGGAAAGTGCTGAGTGCCCTGTGGGGGTGCATTTGTTTGGGGTATCTCTGGTTCTGTCCCATTCCCTGGTTTTGTTTGTGAGTGTGTACTGTGAGTGTGTATGTGTCGTGTGTATTCCGTGTCTGTGTCCTGAGTGTGTGTTTACCCATTTCACTCTTCTCCATACTTGGGGTTTCTTGCTGCTCCTGGTGGGGTCTGCAGCCCCAGCTGCCCCTGCCCCCACCTTGCCTCCCCCAGCTTACAGGCAGGTATGTGTGCTGAGGCCTGCAGATTACATTAATGGATTGCTCACTACCTCTTCCAGATCATTAATCATGTGTTAAATAACAGAAGGCTTAACACCAAACCAATCCATTTATCTGCCAAAGCCCAGGCTGGGGGGCTCTGGGTTTTCCCAGCTATGGTGGAGGAAGTCATTAACACCTAACAGCATGGAACCCAGTTCTCTGCTCTGCTTTACACATTACCTCTCAACCTGAGCAGGCATAAATGGGGGTCCCCACTCCCCCAACCCCAGGCCAGTAAATCTGCAAACCCTGGAAGACTGCAGCCGTGGGCAGAGGCCTTCCAGCTGGAGCCTTTGGACTAGCACATTGCCTCCCTTAGAGAGGGCCAGACTCCTTTTAAAATCCCACTGTCTCTGGGGTGAGACCCATACTCTCAAGCAGGCAATTCAGACCCTCCGCACTTAGGTACTAACTCACCTTTACAGTTAGGGTTCTAGATTCATAGACAAAAGAACCTCAGAGGTCATCTAGTATAACCCCTTCATTTTACAGATGAGGAAACTGAGACCCAGGGAAAGGGAAATGACTTGCTTAAAGTCACAAAGTCAGTAATTGGCAGAGTTGGAAACTGAACTTCCAAATGAACAGAAATCAGTAGGTGCAATGGATGGAGCCTCCAGCCTGAATCAGGAATAACTGAGTTCAAATCTAGTCTCAGATACTTAGTAGGTACGTGACTCTGGTTAAGTCATTTTACCTCAGTTTCCTTATCTGTAAAGTAAGGATAATAATAGCAGCTATCCCCCAGGGTTGTTGTGAGGAACAAATGCAATGATATTTATGAAGCCTGACACATGGTAGGCACTATGCAAACACTAGCTCTTATCATTATCATTGTTAATTTTTCTATTGTGCTGATATAAAAAGTCAGGGAGAGCAATCATGGCCTCAGAAAAAGCAAAAGCAGAAGCAGACCTAATTAAAAGGGGGGTAATCAGGGAAGCTGCATTTTGCTAGAAAGGTACCACATATAATGAAATAAAAAAAAAATTCCAACAAGCTTCTTTGATAAAGGTCTTTTTTCTCAAATATATGGGGAACTAAGTCAAATTTATAAAAAAAAAAAAAAAAGAACTATTCCCCAACTACTAAATTGCTAAGGGATATGAACAAGCAGTTTTCAGAAGAAGACATCAAAGTTATTTATCGTCATATGAAAAAAAATTCTCTAGATCACTACTGATTGGAGAAATGCACAAAAAAATAACTCTGAGGTAACACCTTGCACCTATCAGAAATGATGAATGCTGGGAGAGATGAAGGAAAATAGATACACTAATGGTCTGTTGCTGGATTTGTAAATTGTTTTAATCATTCTAGAGAGCAATTTGGAAATATTCCTAAAGGGCTATAAAGTTGTGCATACCCTTTGACCCAGCAGGGTCAGGACTATACCTCTAAGAGATCAAAGAGAAAGGTAAAGGAACTGCATGTATGGAAATATTTTATAGTAACTCTTTTATTGTGGTGGCAAAGAATGAGAAAATAAGGGGATGCCCATCAAATGGGGAAGAGATGAACAAGTTGTGGCACATGATTTTAATGGAGTATGACTATAAGGATGGTTTCAGAAAACAAACAAGCAAACAACATGGCAAGACCCATGTGAACTGATGCAAAAAGGGAAAAGAACCAGGACGCGACTGTGCACAGGAACCACAATGTTGTGATGATGATCAACTGTGGAAGACTTGGCTACTCCAATCGAAACGATGATCCAAGACAATTCTAATGGGCTCATCATGCAAAATGCTGTCCGAGTTCAGAGAAAGAACTGATGAACTTAGTGCAAATTGAAGTCTAGTTTTCAAACTTTCTTTTCTTTTCTTTTTTCATGACGTGGCTAATGTGGAAATAGATTTCGCATGATTTCACATGTATAACTGGTATCATATTGCTTGCTTTTTCAGTAGGTGGGTGGGAGTGAGAGGGAGAGAAAATTTAGAACTGAAATATTTTGAAAAAATGTTAATAAATGAATAATAAATACATATTTAAAAATAAGAGCATCTATTCCATAGTTTGTTGTGGGAGTCAAATGTAAAGTGCTTTGTGAACCTTAAAAATCTATGTAAATAATAGTTATTATTTTTATTAAAAATGCTTTGACTTGAAAAACCAGTTATTAATGTCTACCATGTGTAATGCAACGTCAGCATCCAACAATCCATTTCCACTTATGGTGGTAGGTATAAAGAATGAAAAAGGAGAGGATTCTGGGAAGATAGCACAAGACAGGAAATATGGAGTCTCCAAAATTCTCTCACAAATATAATCTCAAGTTGCACTTTGAGTGGCAGAAATAATTAAAAGTCTATGTAAAGCAGTTATCCTAAAACAAGTGGGGAAGACATCAGGAATGACTTGACCTCCACGGGTGGAGGGTTAGCCTGATTGAAGTGCAAACACCTCAGGGCAGGCTCCACTGAATCAACAAACAGCAAACCCTGGAGGCGGCTGGGCATGCTTTTAGCCTTGGCTTTAGGAACTTTTACTTCATGGACAGTGTGGGGGTTGGGCAACGGACAGTTAAGCAGGGGAAGTTTGAAGGAGCCTCCACTGTCAAGGGATGTTAGGCTCAGATGTGCTGCCAGGGCTGTGGCTGTGGGCAAGGAGGAACAAGCCCATATGGGTGAGTGTGGTAGTAGAGTGTGGTAGTAGAGTGTGGTAGTAGAGGGGTAGGAACCATGGTGGCTGTGGGCACTTGTAAGAAAGTGAAATTGCTGGTTTTGGTTCTAGAGCAGAGGGGTGAGCTAAAATTTGCTGCCATGGGAGGGACCCAAAGAAGTAAGAACATTTGCAGTGACAGTGTGGCTGGGGTGGAGAGGAGCACCCAAAGTCAGGGTCCCAGATAGAGTTTAGAAAACAACAATATGAAAAACCTGAAACCTGAGGCATATTCTCCCATTCCATTGAGAAAAGAACTTGACTATTGTTATGGGAATCTGAAGATCTTCCCTGCCCCTAGGCCCTTGGCTAAAGTGGCTACGTGACTCTGAGGACCCTTGGATATTTGAAAGTATACTCTGTTCCCTAATAGGCTGAATGTGGTCACGTGGAGCCTGTGGCGCCAG
>JAQQSU010007151.1:0-13307 GCA_028627135.1 Pseudochirops cupreus | reverse complement strand
TTAAAAAAAAAATAATTAGCTTCCCATTGCCCAATTCCAATTTTCAAGGAATTATTTTCTTCCTTAAGTTTTTTGATTCTCTACTTCTAGTTGGTAGGCTTTCTTTTGATAATTTTCTTGGATTGCTCTTACTTTTTTTTCAATTTTTCCTTGATCTCTCTTATTTGATTTTAAAAGTATTTTAAAAGTTTTTCCAAGAACTCTTTTTGTGCTTGGGACCTTTTGGCACTTCTCATTGAAAAAGGAGTGATTTTTTTTTTTTTTAGCTCCATCATCTTCCTGTGAATACGAACCCAGGCCTTCTCTGTCCCCATAGCAATTATCTGTGGTTTGGTTCTTTCTCCGTTGCTTACTCATTTTTATTTATTTATTTTATTATATTTATATTACTCTAAATAAATTTATATATTGTTTGTGGTTTTCATTTTATTCATTCATTCATGTGTGTTTTATTTATTTATTTAGTAGCTATTAGTTTAATCAAGTATGGAGAATGATGCTCCAAGCCTCCAGTCCTTCTTACTGTTATTTTCTGAGGTCTGTCTTGGGGCCCAACCTTGGGCTCTACACTCTGCTCCTAGGCCACAGCTAGGGCCCCCAGTCACACTGTCCAGCAAATGATCTTGCCCCCTGGGGTCCCTCTGGTGGCTACAAATTACAGCTGTCTTCTCTGCCCTGGAACTGAAACCATGGACTCTGCTCTCCTGCAAGTGTTTACAACCGGCCGAGTCCCCACCCTTCTGCCACTGTATTTACCAGGTGTGTGCAAGCTCCTTCTCCCCTGCAGTGGCAGACCAGGTCTGGACACATCTGGTCAGCACAACTGTGCTTGGCACCCCTCGACAATGGAGGGTTCTTCATTCTTCTCTGACTTAGCTGTCATAGAGATGAAAGTGTTTATGGCTTAAGCTGCTTCTCAATCCATATGTCCCAGGGGTTGTTGTTTGTTCATTCTGCAGAGTTAACCTGGATGTGATTACGCTTTACTCAGGTCAAACTTCCACACATGAAGGTTGGGTCTTCCCAAATTGTCTTAGAATGACAACTGCTTTACCCCCTGGTTTATTTCTGCTGCTCTGAGGAGATGTTCTGTCTTTTTTTTTGTGGCAGAAATTTGGAGAGTTGAAAGTCTTCTGACATACTCCACCATCTTTCCCTAAAACAAAAAGGTTTTGCATAAACAAAGCCAATGCAACCAAAATTATAAGGAAACCAGAAAATGAGGGGGAAGGGGATTTACAACAAGCATCTCTGATAAAGGTTTCATTTCTCAAACATATAGAGAACTGAGTCAAATTTGTAAAAATACAAGTCATTTCCCAATTAATGATCAAAGGATATGAACAGGCACTTTTCAGACGAAAAATATCAAAGCTATTTATAGTCATATAAAAAATGCTCTAAATCACTATTGATTAGAGAAATGCAAATTAAAACAACTCTGTGATACCACCTCAAACCTATCAGATTTACTAATATAACTGTAATTATAATGGGAATTTGAAGATCTTCCCTGACTCTTAATAGGCCAAATGTAATCACATAGAGGCCATGGTGGGAAGAACTTGCTGAAAGGGAGCAAAAGGAAGAGTGCAGTAGGAAGGAGCAAAGGAGAGCATGAGCAGAGCTGAGGCAGAGAAGCTAATCAGAGTGAGAGAGGGGCATTTTTGCTTAATGGAACCTGTTTGTTTTGAAGGGCTGACAGAGGTTTGGTGATGTGTACCAACTTCTTGGTTGCTATGATGGATTTGGCTTTCTGGTGTTTGAATAAATGGTTTGGTTTTGTTTTCCATGTGGAGAGTCTGTTACATTTTGTAATTCAGAATTTTAGCAGCATATTCATAGCCGCTGTGGGCACTGTGAATATTGCATTGGCATTATATTTGGCAACGAGGATGGGACTGCAAAATATCAGACCTCTATTTGGAGGCAGGAGAAGAGAGAAATGGGAAGATTTATCTTATTCCTCCATAGCAAGAGAATGGCTAAAATCACAGGACTCTGTGAAAACTGGGAGCCAAGACTACAGAAGGGAGAACTCAGAGATTTGGAAAGATGTTTGCAATGCCAACAGAACCAGGGAAAGAACTAGTAGGGGTGTGTAGGAAAGGGTGGGCCTTGCTAACAAGTTATTGTCTTATGTGTGAAAGCAGAGACAAGCTGCTAGAGGAAAAACTTCAGATGGAAAGGGAGTTGGCTGGTTTTCATGAGAATTTTTCTGTGCCACAGTGTTTTGGCTCTCCTTTAGAAGAGCAAGCTAGAGGGTCTCAGGTGGTAGAAGAATAAACTACTGTTCATTTAGCTAAAAGGAAGCAAAAAACTAACAAAAGGAATATGCTTGCAGCTTTTGTGCAAGTTGGGCGTAGTTGCCCCAATAACTGCCAGGAGAATGTGTGGGAGGAGAATAAACAAAGTTAGATAAGGAGGCTTCTAATGCAGAAGTTCACCCAATACTAAGAAGAAAGCAGGAGAACTAGGGGGGACACACAATACGGAGATAATTGAGGATTTTACTCAGCAGGAGGTCACTGATATATTAAATTGATTCACCCAAAGGATGGGAGAATCATTAGTGTTTTGGATGGTGAGAATCAGTGATGAAAGGGCCAAAGGAGTATTGGTAGATAGTGTGAATTGCTTGAAATTCATAGGTATTAGTCAGAATCCTTTTGTACAGCAAGTTTTTAGGGATTACCATATACAAAGAGGTAACAATGCAACTAATCTGTTAGCTTTAGCTACAGAGGGATGCAATAAGCAACATCCTACTAACTCTATGTGGCCTGGTGGAGACAGACCTGGTATTCACTGAGAGACTGTATGAGAAAGTTAAAGGATGAGGTAATGAAGACTGCAATTATAATCAGAAATGCAGGCATGTACTGTGATACTCCCTTAGCAGTTCCTCATAGACATATCATAGTGACGACGGCTCCTCCTGCTAATAAGCACCTAATTCTGACTCTACTAATTGCGGAAATAGGGCACCCACTTTCAGAAGTGCTAGACAAGATTTCATAGTTAAATGACATAGGAGAATGGGGAAAAGATAAATTTCCTTGAGAGAAGAGTAAATAGCCAATGAATTCAGTCAGAATAAACTGACAAGAAAAGAATTGCTTACTTCTCTATTGAGAGTAGGGATAGATTTTTAGAAGAATCCAACTAAAGAGCTATACAAGATGTACCAAGAAAAGGTACTTAACATTAGACTGAATAGGGAAGTAGAAACTGCCCCTTCAGATCCTTCCAAATCATTGTATCCAAGTTTGTCACACTTTTAAGGAGAATAGGAAATAGGCCAAACCCCAGCCTAGATTAAAGAAATATGCAGTCAAGATTACAGACCCCGTATTGGTTTAACCACATATTGGAAGAATGGGTCAACTACCATAGCTAGGGCATTAACTGGGGCAGAGGGCCTCTGTTATCTATGGAAACCCTGATAAGTTTAAACATGGAACTCCTATTACTATTACAGGACTGGGAGGGGCTGACATATCAACCAGACAAGTTAAACTAACAATGAAAATTGAACAATTACCTAAGAAAGAATATACCATGGTAATTGTACCCATTCCTGAATACATCATTGGAATAGATATATTGAGAAGTATGACTCTAAATTTACCTGAAATTAATACAATTCCAGTGGGAAAAATAAAAATGGACCCAATCATTTTACCTGAACTTTCTGAAATAATTACTTTAAAGAAGTATCGTGTGCCAAGTAAGAAAGACAAAATTACCAATACTATAAAGGAACATGTTGAGGTAGGAGTGTTAGCTCCTACAATCACATGATGGAATAATTCTGTCTGGTGAGTACAGAAGTCAGATGGAATCTAAAGAATGACAGGGGATTATAGACAATTGAATAAGGTGACCTGTCCCTTGTATGCTGCTGTTCCAGATACTGTTATATTAATAGAAAGGATCCAGAAATATGATAGGACTTGGTTTGCAGTTATTGATTTAGCCAATGCTTTCTTTACCATCCCAATAGATTTTAAATAATAGGACCAGTTTACTTTCACCTGACAGGGCAGACAATATGCTTTTACCCACTTGCCACAAGGATATCTGCACAACCCGACTATCTGTCATAGGATTGTGGCTGAACATTTGGATGAATTAGAGCTACATGGTATACAGCTTACCCACTGCATAGATAATATTATGATACAGGGAAAAGATGAAAAAGAAGGGGAGAAGAGTTTGATGCTTTTAATTGAGCATATGAAAATCAAAGAGTGGGAAATTTACTCTGCAAAGATTCAAGGGCCAGCTCAAACAGTAAAATTTTGGGATATACAATGGAATAAGGGGCTTCAAGAGATTCTCCCAAAAGCCCAAAAAAAGATTCAGGATTTTCCTGTTTCTACCAATAAGAAAGAGGCTCAAAAGTTTATAGGATTATTTGGATATTGGAGGCACCATATTCCACATCTGGGACAGATTTTGAAACATTTGTATGAAGTTACTAGGAAAAAATATAGATTTGATTGAGGACTTGAGCAGAGTAAAGCTTTTTTTTTTTTATTTTTGGAGAGCAATTGGGGTTAAGTGACTTGCCCAAAGTCACATGGTTAGTAAGTGTGTCAAGTGTCTGAGGACAGATTTGAACTCGGGTCTTCCTGACTTCAGGGCCGGTGCTCTACTCATTGCACCACCTAGCTGCCCTAAACATGAATTGAGAGGTTTTTGCATTTCTTTTTTTTTGTTGCTTTTTGCCTTTTGGAGGGCAATTGGGGTTAAGCGACTTGCCCAAGGTCACACAGCTAGTAAGTGTTCAGCGTCTGAGGCCAGATTTGAACTCAGGTCCTCCTGACTCCAAGGCCAGTGCTGTATTCACTGCACCACCTAGCTGCCGTCAGAGTAAAGCTTTTGAAGAAGCAAAAGCTGCTATACAAGTGACTTTACAGGATGAATATGCAAACTGGAATTTGTGGCAAAAACAACAACGCTGAAATGTACCCTTAGGATTTTGGTCTAGGAAACTCCCTTCATCTAGAGTTCAATATATGCCTTTTGAAAAGCATTTGCTAGCCGCATATTGGGCTTTGATTGAGACTGACCAATTGACTGTGGGCCATGAAATAGTATTAAGGCCTGGAATTCCAATTGTGACCTGGGTAATGTGTACCCCAGCTTTCCGCAGAATTGGACATGCACAACAGGCTAGCATAATTAAATGATATATTCAAAATAGAGCTAAAAGAGGAAAAAGTGAAGTTTCTGCTTTACATGAATCTATAGCAAACATATTTACTGAGGGAAATGATACACTTCTGAACCAAAGCAACAGTTGGTATAGTCCTTGGTAAAATGGAATGATGGATATGATGGATTAACTGAAGAATAAAAGAAACACGCATGGCTTACTGATGGGACAGCAAAATATTTGGGGCATAAAAGGCATTGGAAAGAGGTCTCGTATACCCCATGCACTAGGTGGAAAGTCCCTATTCTGACACCAACTGATGATCCAGTACTAGCAAAATGGGTCCATCAAATGACCAGCCACTTAGGGTCCAGGTCACACATCAGTGGGCACAAGATCAAGGTATAAGTATATCACATTCATTGTTAAAACAAGTAATAGAGGAATGTCATGTATGTTGACTGAAAAAAGGAGTGAACTATTCCTTGGGTAGTAACTGGTGAGATAGCAAGGGAAAAGTCCCAGCTCAAATTTGGCAAATTGATTATATTGGACCCTTACCCCAAGATAAAGGATGCAAATTTATATGTACTTGTGTTGACACCTATTCAGGTGTACTAGTGACTTGTCCCTATAAGAATGCAACCTAGAAAAACACTTGTAAAACTCTAAATATCATAAATCTGTATTATGGAATCCCAATGCAGATTCAAAGTGACAGTGGGTCACATTTCAAAGGAAATGAAATGAAGAGATATTGTATATTAAACAATATAGAATGTATATATCACAATCCATATTATCTACAAGCATCTGGATTAATTGAAAGGGTGAATGGATTGTTGAAAGAACAGTTAGGGGAGTTAATTTCTAATAAGTCTTATCAGCATTAAAAAGATAATTTCTTTACTACTTTACATAATTTGAATGATAGATCATTGGGAGAAAGTATACCTCTAGACAGAATGACGATCCCAAATCTGCAAATTAAGAAATAGCCAACACGTAAGACCCTAAATATCGAGTATTGGATTGTGAGGCAAAATGCCTCCAGCACTGTATTCAGGAACACCTGGTTCAGCAGGATATGATTTATATTGTTTAGAGGATGTTAGGTTGGACAGAAAAGAAATAAGAAAAATCTCCCTGGAATATGCTTGAGAATCCCTAAAAATCATTTTTGATGGATAAATCAGGATTAGCAGCTCAAGGAATTGGCTACAGGTATTGGCTAGAGTAATAGATTCTAATTATCAAGGAGAAATTACTGTGATATTCCAAAATTTAGATGAAGAACCTATGCAGTTTTATAAAAATGATAGAATAATTCAAGTGATTATTATTCCTTGTGAAACAGTACCACTTGTAAAAACTGACCCTCCTTCCAAAATAACTATCAGAGGAACTGAAGGATTTGATTTTACTGATACAATAAAATTGGAAGCTAAAGTATGAGTAAAACAGAAGCCAGATGATGTTCCAAAGGTTGCAGAAATTATAGCACACAGGAAATACAATACTATAACTGTTGTTTATTCAGGAGAAGATTATTACCAAGTTGGATCCTTAACTCATATATTCTACCATGAATGAGGCTATGATAGTGGGTTCAAGGACTCCAGAAGCATGGCTGACCCTATATCTACCTTGCTTCTGGTTATAGTCTCCTTGTTTCTTTTTGACTTTTTGTCTGTTCACCTTGTTTGCTAGATTTCTTTCCTGCAGGCTTGGTACCCTCTACCTGTAGATGCCTGATTACTTAAGCCAAATGTCACCCCTTTCCCATGACTGTAATGTGTCACCACTGGACCTGGCACTGACCACATTCTGGATTCTGGCTAATGAACTGACCTCTCAAATGGGACCTCTTGGGGCAGGGATAACTCTATGTCCAATTTCAGCAGGAAGCAGCCATAAAAGAAGAGATCTTTGCTCTTACCCCAAGATTTTGGGTCCTATTCATTTGAAAGAGAATGATTGGATGCTTGTGCTCAAACCTCATGCTAAGATATTGTTTTCTGTGTTTATTGTGTGTTATTCCTGTTATATTGTTGTAAAGTTCTGTTGATACCAGCTACCCCTAAACTCCCATTGACCTATGTAAGAGACATGAAAGATCTTGGGGTTGAATATAATGATGATGGTAATTTGAAGATCTTCCATGCTGCTTAATAGGTCTAAGGGAATTTGAAGACCTTCCTTCCCCTTAATAGGTCAAGTGTAATCACATGGAGCCTACAGTGAGAGGAGCTTGCTGAAAAGGTAGAACAGAAAGGGTGGAGCAGGAGGGAGCAGAGGAGAGCATGAGCAGAGCTGGGAGCAGGCAGAGCTGAGGCAGAGCAGCTAGCATGAGTGATCAGGGCATTTTTGCTTAAAGGAGACTGTTTTGTTTGGAGGCCTGACAGAGGGAAGATTTGGGGATGTTGGTGCTCACTGTATTGGTAATGTGTACCAACTTCTTGGTTGTTATGATGGATTTGACTTTCTGGTATTTGAATAAATATTTTGGTTCTGTCTTCCACGTGGAGAGTCGTTGCATTTTGTGATTCAGAACTATGCCAGCATATTCATAGTCACTGTGGGTGCTGTGAATATCACATTGGCATTATAAGGATAAAAAAGAAAAACATTAGATGCTGGAGGGGATGTGGGAAAACTGGGACACTAATGTACTGTTGGTAGAGTTGTGAACTGATTTAGCCATTCTGGAGAGCCATTTGGAACTATTCCCAAAGAGCTATAAAACTGAGCATACCCTTTGATTCATTAATACCGTTGTTATGTCTATATGCTAAAGAATCCTCCATCATCCCCCCCAAACAAAAAGGGAAAAGGATCCACCTGTACAAACATATTTATAGCAGCTCTTTTCATGGTGGCTAAGAATTGGAAATTGAAAGGATGCCTGTCAATTGGGGAATGGCTAAACAAGCTGTGGTATATGATTGTAATGGAATATTATTGTGCTATAAGAAATAATAAATAGGATAATTAAAAAAAAACCTGGAAAGACTTACATGAACATCATGAAGTGAACAGAACCAGGAGAATGTTGTACAAAGTAACAGCAATATTATTTGAGGAAAAATTGTGTATGACTTAGCTATTCTCAGCAATATAATGATCTAAGACAATCCCAAAGGACTAATGATAAAGCATAGTATGCACCTCTAGAGAAAGAACCAATGTTGTTTCAATATAGACTGAAGCGTGCTATTTTTACTTTCTTTCATTTTTTCTTTTATTAGATTCTAATTGTATAAAATGACTAATATGGAAATGTTTTACATGATTGTACATGTATAATCTTTATTTGATTGCTCGCCATCTCTGGGGAGGGGAAGGAAGGGAAGGGGAAGGAGGGATAGAATTTGGGATTCAAAACTTTAAATAAAAATGTTAAAATAAAAAAAGAATTTGCATGTTATGCCATTTGGTGCATATATGTTTAGTATTGATCTTACTTCATTGTCTATGGTTCTTTTTAGCAAGATATAGTTTTCCTGATTATCCCTTTTAATTAGGTCTATTTCATCTGAGATGATTATTTTGTTGTTGTTTAGTTGTTACAATCATGTCTGACTCTTTGTGACCTCATTTTGGGTTTTCTTGGCAAAGATACTAGAGTTGTTTTCCATTTCCTTCTCCAGTTCATTTTCCAGATGAGAAAATGGAAACAAATAAGGTGAAGTGACTTGGGAAGGGTCACACAACTAGTAAATGTCTGAAGATGGATTTGAACTCAGGTCATCCCGACTCCAGGTCCAGTGCTCTATCCACTGTGTTACTTAATTCCCCTCATGATTGCTACCCCCTGCCTTTTTAACTTAAGCTGAAGCATAATAGATTCTGGTCCAGTCCCTTATTTTAACTCTGTGTGTGTCTGGCTTAAGCTTGTTTCTTGAAAACAACATGTTGTTGAATTTGTGTTTCTAATCCATTCTGCTATCTACCTCTATTTTATGGGTGAGTTCAAATCCTATTCACATTTATAGCTATAATTAATAACTATGTATTTCCCTCCATCCTATTTTCTTGTTTATCCTTCTCTTTCTCTTTTCTCCAGTTCCTCCTCAAAAATCTAGCTTTTTTTCCCTGACCACTGCTTTCTTTTATCTGCTCTCCCTTTTGTCACTCCCCCTTTCTCTCACCCCCTTCCCCTCTTGCTTCCTTATTGAGCATCAGGAATGCTTGAAAGTTCTCTATTTCATCAAATCTTACCAATATTACATACATGCACATACACACGTACATCTATATGCAGATACATACATATTATATATATTTACCCTCTTTGAACCAATTTTGATGTGAGTGAAATTCAAGCACTGCCTCCTCTGCCTCCTCCCCACTACCCTCACCATGGCCACACATACCACTTTCCTCTCCGCTGTAAAAGCTCTTCCTTGCGTTACTTCTTTTGTGAGAGATAATTTTCTGCATTCTTCCTCTCTCTTCCTCCCTCCCCTAAAGGAATATCTCTTTCTTGTCTATCCATTTTTTTTATATCATCCCAATGTAACCAACTCATTCTCATGCCCTCTATGTAGAATCCTTCTAACTGCCTTGATAATGATGCAGTTCTTAGATGATATATGGATCATTTTCCCATATAGAGAGGTAAACAGTTGAACTACTTATTGAGTCCTTTAATGATTTCCCTTTCTTGTTCACCTTTCTATATTTCTCTTGGGTTTTGTATTTGAAAGTCAAATTTTCTACTCAGATGTTTTTATTTTCCATCAGGAATGCTTGAAAGTTCTCTATTTCATTAAATATCCATTTTTCTCCTGAAGGATTATATTCGGTTTTACTGGGTAGGTGTTTGGTTGTAATCCCAGCACTTTTGCCTTCCAAATTATCATATTCTAAGCTCTCTGCTCCTTTAATGTGGTAGTTGCTAAATCTTGTGTGATTTCTGACTGTGGCTCCATGATATTTGAATGGTTTCTTTCTGGATGCTTGAAGTATTTTCTCTTTGACCTGGGGGTTTGGAATTTGGTTATAACATTCCTGGGAGTTTTCATTTTGGGATCTCTTTTAGGTGGTGCTCAATGGACTCTTTCAATTTCTACTTTATTCTTTGATTGGACGATATCTGGGACATTTTCCTTGAAAATGTCTTGAAATATGATGTCTAGGCTCTTTCTCTGATCATGGCTTTCGGGTAATCCAATAATTCTCACATGATTTCTTTACAATCTGTTTTCCAAATCAGTTGTTTTTCCTGAGTTTTTCACATTTTCTTCTTTTGGCTTTGTTTTATTATTTCTTGATGTCTCATGGAGTCATTAGATTCCACTTACCCAAATTCTCATTTTTAAGTAATTATTTTCTTAAGTGAGTTTTAGTACCCCTTTTTTCCATTTGGCCAATTCTGCCTTTTAAGCTATTATTTTCTTTAGTACTTTTTGTGCTTCTTTTATCAAGCTGTTAATTATCTTTTCATAATTTTCTTCCTTTGTTTTCATTTCTTTGCCTAATTTTTCCTTTGCCACTCTTATTTTATTTTGAAAATAAATTTTTTTAGCTCTTCTAAGAATCCTTGTTGAGCTTTTGTCCAATCCATATTTTTTTCCTTTGAGTCTTTGCTTCTAATCTGTTTTGACTTAATTGTCCTCTTCCAAGTTTGTGCCTTAATCTTCCTTATCACCAAAGTAGCTTTTTTTAATCATCAGGTTCTTTTGTTGTTGTTTGTAATTTTTTTGCACACTATTTCTTGATTTGGAACTTTATGTTAACATTGGGATCTTTTCCCAACACAGGGAGTGGAGGGACATTGTCTCAAACTTCAGGCTTTTTATCACTGTTGTTTTCAGAGCTAGTTCTGGGGGTTTGGGAAGTTTTCAATGCTTCCAAGGTGGCGTAATCTGGGGAGAGGCATGGGCACTGCTTTCCTGATTTGCCCAATGGTTCTTACCCAAGAAGGTCACTCGATCCCTTGGGATTTCAATTAATACTGCCTCCAAGGCACTTGGCCGAAAGTGCTCATTCCTGCCCTTGAATTATGCCTCAGAAGTGAGTATAGATAATGGAGTTATTAAACAATTGTCTCTCATGGCTTCTACTCACTCTTGGCTGAAAGTACTCCTTCCTGATTTTGAAATAGGTTTAGGAAATAGAGTTGTCAAACAGCATCTGGTCCTGTTTCTAGTGCTAGCACAAGAGTCCCCTGTAGTCTCTTTCTGATCAGTTGCTATATCCTCTTACTGCCTCTAACTTGGGAGCTCCTTAAGCTGCTGCTTCTGTCATAGCCACCTAGTCCCACCACTGGTCTTTCATCTACATGGACTCCAGGCCAGCCTCCATCCCCATGCCACAGTTCTCTCTTTCCAAACTCCTAAGTCATTTTGGTCCGGAAAAGTGCTGCCTTCTGACCTTTTATTGACTCTGCCACTCCAGAATTAGATTTGAGGTGCTATTTGGAAGGGAATGCTAGAAGGGCTCAGCTGAGCACTATTCCACCTTCTTGGGTCTGCCCCCCGGAAGTCCATACATAGCTTGTTTAGCCATTCTGTAACTGATGGACATCCTCTCAATTTCCAATTCTTTGTCACAACAAAAATAACTGCTACAAGCATTTTTTATCTTTGATCCTTTCCCCCCTTTCTTTGATGCTTTTGGGTTCTAACCTGGCATGGGAATCACTAGGCTAAAGGCTATTCACAAGTTTAATACCATTTGGGGCATAGTTCCAAATTGCTTTCTATAATAAAAGTGTTTGTAGTTCCACCAACTGTACATTATTATACTGATTTTCCCACAGCTCCTCTGGTATTTTTAATTTTCATTTTCTGTTAGCTCTACTACTCTGATGAGTATGAAGTGGTACCTCAGTGTTGATTTAGTTTGCATTTCTCTGTTGGTAATTTAGAGAATTTTTAATATAACTATTGCTAACTTGGATTACTTCCTCAGAAAGTTGTCTATTCATATACTTCAACCATTTATCAAATGGGGAATGGAAGAGCAGCTTACATTCTAATATGGAAGGATGTGAACACACACACACACACACACACACACACAGTCACCCCTCATATACATGTTTAGCCATTCTGTATTGGCTAATACATCTTCAGTTCCAAGTTGTCTTAATCCCTGCATTAGAGAATGGTCAATATTCAATACAGATATATGCAGAGGCCGGTTTGAGTAAAAGGCACCTACCTTCTTACAGGAATCTAGGAGCTGCCTCTGAGTCTCTGAGTCCCAAGGCCACTCCATGCACTCCTTAGAGATAAGGGGGTGCTGAGACTCGCAGTGCAGTTGTTGTTCTCAAGGATGTTTTGAAAGAAACCTCTCGCTTGTCAGACAGGTGCTGACATCACTGGTTTGGAGTCTCCTCACTGGCCCTCACCCCCTGTGCATGAGGTGATCATGCATGAATCATGCTAACCTTATAGCAATATAGTAGCTTGCCTGCTTACTGTGAGTGGCCATGTTGGAATAAACTAGGAGCTGCAAACATCTCCTGTCTCTGGTCTCTTCAACCCCTCCCAAGAGCAACCCAGGGCTGGCCCTTGGGTTTTCAAGGTGTGTGTGGCCACATTAGCTGGTGCCCAAACAGGGACAGGGAAAAAGGACCCTAGATCGTGCCAGTGCACCCCGAGACTGAAACTCTTGGGGTACAACCCCTCTGGTTACAAGAGGATCCAGGACTGGAGTCCTGAGTCTGAATGTGCAGTTTCTGGAGCTGTCAGGACTTGGAGAACAGTGAGTAATCATGGGACAAAATATGGGTACATTAAGGCCAGGAGACAGAGAAACTTATGTTCGAGCAATTTATAAATGCATAAGGAATCAAGGAGCAACTGTGCAGCTTAAGGACATTAGGAAATTTATTGACATGGCCCATAAGGTTTCACCATGGCTCCCTGAAGTAAGATGTTATGAGCTTATTAAGTGGAACGTCTTGGGGGAGCAACTGACCTCTTTTAATAAGACTTGTCCCAGAGAAGTCCGTGGCATAGACTTTACTATTTACCACCTAGTAAAAGATGCCTTTGGAGGTGAGAGGGGGGAGGTTCCTACTTTTCCTGCCCACACTCAGACAGGTCTGTCCCTACCTAGTGAAGGTGGCCCAAACAGGGAATTAGCCAGGAGAGAGAGGAGTGAGGGACTAATGGAAGAGGGACTCCAG
>JAQQSU010007150.1:0-13307 GCA_028627135.1 Pseudochirops cupreus | reverse complement strand
AAAAAAAAAAGAAGAGAAGATTATGAGTATTAAGGACCAATAGGAATGTTTCACACCTAATTCACCTCATTCTCTGTTTGTTTTTTGAAAGAGCCAGTAACAACAACCACCACCACCATAGCTCACATGTATATAATACTTTAAAGTTTTCAGAGTATTTTACGTGTTTTATCACATTTGATCCTCATAACAACACTGTGAGGTAAATATTATTATCATTCCCATTTTACAGAGGAGTAAACTGAAGCACAGAGAAGTTATGTGATTTGCCCTGGGTCACAGAGCCAGTAAAGGGGCTGAAGTAGGATTTAATCCAGTTTGTGGACTAGGGAGATGCTACATTTTGATTTCACTGATACACTTGATAGATAGTCTTACATGGAGTGCTGGTGTATAAGATGGAGAAATGTGATCTAGATGATGAAACTATTTTCTGTACTCATGGTAGGTCAATTGCAAAAGAAAAATGATCAATGTCTCTGTGTCTGTGTGAACAATAAGAGCTCTTATTGTTCAACATTTTTATCAGTGGCTCAGATAAAGATATAAGAATATTTGACAAAGTCACATTGATGGGATGCTTGGGTGCCTGTGCTTGAACCACAGTTTGTAAAATCACATCAGTTTGCAAAATCACATTTTTCCCTAGCCTCAAATCTCCCCAGCCTCAGACTATTATCTCTGCCCCTTCCCCCTGCTAGCACTCTGCCTATCAACCATTCATGAACTGTTTATCTCCCCTTAGTATACTAACCAGCTGCACTGGGCTATCTATGAGTAACTCCTTAACCATTATACACATCCTGGATCCCTCATTAGCTTGGGACATATGTATACTCCCAACATCCATCCTCAACCAAATTAAATATGAGTATAAGAGAAAAGATGAAAGGAAGAAAAATTTGGAAAGGATTTTGAGTTTTTGACTAGTCTGAATTAGAATTACTATCTGGGTGCACTCTGTAATGTTCTATGTCTGGTCTGTCTCTGTGTGTCTGTGTGTCTGTAATGTTTCACGTTTGTGTTAGAAATACTCAGGGGAAAAAAAAGAAGAAGCTTTTGGAGGCTGACTTGAGGGAAAAGAACACCCCTGGGACTCCCTTCTTTCCCTATCCACCCTACATTCCTCCACCCAGAGATGAAACAGTGGAGGGCTAGGGAGTAACATAGGGAGTAACAGAGGTTTGGGCTGAGCCACAAGGAAAGGTTTATGGCCTCAGCCAAGTGCCTTATCAAATGGGAAGATTCAATCAGAGTTCAAGGGGATTCCCAGAGCCTGTACCTCATCAGTTTAGAGTTATAATTTATTTCCTGTGTAAAGTGGTTTGGAAATGCATTCACCTAAAATTGTTAATGGGATGGAAGCAAGTTTTAAATACATAAGTGTTTGGGACATTGTACATTTCTAAATGATGTAATTTGGTAAAATTATAAACTCTGTTGTTAAAAATAATTTTATAGTTATGTATGTTGATTGAGGTGTATGTGAATGTTATTTAAGGATGTATTACACAAAATTAACTTTAAGGAATAGAGAACTGAAAATATATATACATTTCTGGATAATATTTCCTTTTTCAGGGTTAAGGGTATTAGAACTCAGAAATGTATGGTTATATGATCAAAAATGTATATATTGTTAATTTGACATCAAGAAATTTATTCACAGTATGGCCCAGGAAGTCTTATTTACCCTAGTTTACTGTTCAGTTAAGGGGATGGTTTATGGATTTTATGAGATTAATATAATTGCAAGCATTTTGGAAACAACTAAATTAAGGTCATCAGAGTGGTAATTAATCGGTTTTTGAATTCAAAGCATAAATTTAAGAACATAATAATTGTGTTACTAGTAAACGGTTGTATTAAATTGAGAACTATATTGTCAGAGGAGGAATGACACACTCTGTGTGATGCAATATTTTCAAATATTGTAATTTGGGAAATCTTAAGACTCTGTCTTTGTTTAAAAAGGGGTTTTCAGTTCAGATTGTTTTGCTATGAAACTTTATAAGACACTGTTTTAATGCTAAAACCTAAAATTGTTCAAACAAATCTGTAAAACACCTTGTAGTTTCTGGTCTGGCCAACCTGGAATTACAATGATCTCTGTTTGACCTGTTTTGGATTTTTTTTGCATTTGTAAAAGAAAAATAATAGTTGTTATGAGATTAAAATGGCATAATGATTATAAAATGTTTACTATAATAACTGGCATGTGTTGGATACAACATTACTATCTCTCTAACTTTGAAGTGGTTTTTGGATGCCAGGAGTGGTATGTTCAATTAATTTATAAGTCATTTGATGTCATTTGAAATTCATTGTTATGTTGTTGCTATATCTCTAAGATTTATAATTTTGTGATCTAGGAATTCTGTTCAATTTTAAAAGTTTTTTTTGTTTGTTTGTTTAAAGGAAAAAGAAAGATATTTAAAATTTCCAATTAATTTTCCTTCATAAAAGTTTAGTGATTACTCCTCTTGATATCAAGATAAACTTCAAACTGTTTTTGTTTTTTTTTAAGAAAGGAAAATACTCTTAGGAAGGAATGTTTCATAAGACCTTTGGTATGAGGCAATGGGAAGTAGATTAGCAGACTAGAAGGCTAAGGGGGCTGCCCTGTGCTGTGGCCAGCACAGTTGTATGACCTAGCAACCAGCTGATTAAAGAGAGAGACAAGGATGTATTCAATAGTCTGTTTATTACAGAGCCATTTCATACAGAGACAAGATACAAGAAACTTACAAGGCTTATATTCCCTTTAGCAGAAATTCTTACATAACCAGAATGTAAGGATCTTCCTTCTGTCTTGTCCACTCCCCTACCCCAGCCTAAAGCTAGTTATTCATTAAGACTTCATCCTAGGACCATGTCCAGAGGCACAAACAAACAAACAGGGAGTCACAAACAAGACTTGTTAATTAACTATCCTGAATTTTCCTTAGTTATTGATAGGACCAAATGGAAGCATCAACAAACAAGATTATACTCCTTCTGCATATCTGCCTAGTGACCTCATAGAAGAGGGGAGCATTTCCTTAATGGGGGGGCGGGGAAGAGGAACTCCTGAAAGTCTAGTCTACTAAATCCCTGTCCCTAGAGTCTATGAAGATGTATGTGTTAACTCCCCAGGTCCCTAAGGCCAGTGAAGCTGAAAAGAAAGATTTTACCAAGTTTGAGAATATTGAAATTGAGCAAGGCCTTTGATTATTGCTTGATGGGAGAGAAATGGTTTATTGACAAATCATGAAGAATAATTTAACACAGCAATAGCCCTGTGAAAAGAAAGCAGGGAGAAAGGGACTATGAGTAGAGAGTACCCTGTTCCTTAGATAAGTTAGCTATAATTGGAGTGATCTGATGAAACTGGGGTAATGCTAAAACTTAAAATTATTGATGTGTATGGAAAAGGAGGGGTTAGGTACCCCCTGGAAACAATCTGTGTGTGCAAAGGTCATCAACCCTGGGGAGGGGAGCTTGTTTTAGTCATGAAGATCCTAAACAATGAGAAGGAGCAAGTCTATGTGTGAAAGATTAAAAAGGATCTATAACAATTGGCTTTTATACCAGGATAATTTTAAAATTTGAGAAGGGAAAGTTAGTAATTATACAAAGACTTTGTAAGATTTCGGGTCATTTTATCAATTATGTATAGATTATGTAAGATTCAAACTTACTGTGAAGTTTTTTTCCTGAAGTTTCTAGAGGGTACCCTGAGATTTGGGAATTTCAGGAGGATTGCCTAAAGAGTCATTCAATTTACCACAGATCAGATTAAGAAGAGGGCTTCACAGCTCCCCACTGGGGGGAGGAGTAGCAGTTACAATAAAAGCCTCTAAAGAAGTTTTACTTAGGGGAAGGAGCCAGTCTGCAAACTGGCCTCTAAAGTCAATAAAAAGGGGGACAGCTAGGCGGCACAGTGAATAGAGTACCAACCCTTGAGTCAGGAGGACCTGGGTTCAAATCCGACCTCAGACACTTGACCCACTTACTAGCTGTGTGACTTTGGGCAACTCACTTAGTCCCAATTGTCCTCCAAAAAGAAAAAAAAAAGTCAAAATTAATCTCCAGTAGTAGGTTTTTTTCCTTTTCTTCAGTACAAATTTGGAATTTAAGTAAAGTTCTTGATTAATAGCAGCAGAAAGGAACTGGCCCATACTAACTTAATAAGCAACTGGGACAATCCTTTGAGGGCAGAGGAAACCTTGCAGATGAGGAGGCTAAGAGGGCCTGAGAGGGAGGATCAGGGCAGGAAGACTGATCCTTTTGTTTCCTCCCAGTCTCCCCTCCCCCTTCTTTTCTTAGGAAGAGAAACAGAAAGCCCAAATCCTTGGGGCACAAGAGGATAAAAGAGAACACTGGTTACTCCCTGATGATTCAGAGGTCTTGACCTAAGCAAGTATGAGGCAGGTCCTACAACGTTTACACCAGGGTAGTCACTGAGATGTGCAGAGCATGTCTCCAGGCCTATATATCTTAGCATGGCAGTTGGTGGTCGGCTGTCTTGTTTGTCGAAGGACAAATAAGTCTGCCTGGTGCCAGGCTCTGGCTGAGGGAAGACCCCCAGAAATTAAGCAATTCCAGAGCATGAAATTGCCTCCAGCAGGCTGCCTAAATACTCCCTGGTCATAATCGATCACCTAACCTCTTGAGTGGAGGCATTTCTTGTGCCGAAGGCAGCTGTGCAGGCAGTTAGCCAAATACCTCTGGAACAAATCATTCCTAGATATGGGATGGTGAAGAGGGGAGACTTGGACCAGGGAACCCATTTCATACCAGAGTCCTTAAATCTCTGGCTCTGACCTTAGAAATTACCTGGGAGCTACATACTACTTGGTACCCTTCCTCTTCTGGCAAGGTGGAAAGGATGAATCAGGAAATAAAGTAACAGTTCACTAAATTGATGATTACAACCCAGCTACCATGCTAGTCTTTGTCAGGATTAGAACTAACCCAAGAGGGGCATGAGGAACACCCTTACCCAGAAAGAGATAAAGGAGATTGGGACCCCTTCTTTGATCAAAAGGGATAAATTCCTTAGAAATTATGTAGCCTCTTTGGTAAAACATCTCCATGCTTCACAGACTAAAGGACTAATTGCTCAGACTCCACTCTTGGGATTCTAGTCCACAGGTACCAGCTAGGATATTGGGTCTTGATCAGGGCTTGGAAGGAGAAGCTAACTTTCATTTGGGGAGGCTCTTTTTCAGGTCCTGCTAACCTCTGAGATAGTCATCCAGACCCAGGAGAGAAGCTGGACTCACTATACCAGAGGAAAGGGACCTGTTGAACCTCCCGTGACATGGACAGTTGAATCAGCAGAGCCTGAGAACCTGAAACTGCATCTCCAATGCAGCCTGGGCTTTCCCACTGGGTGGATACAGGAGCTCTGAACCACTCCCTACTGGTGTGAGAACTTTGATTGTTTTGAGTGTATCGATTCTATTGCTACTTATAATTGTCTTTGTTTTGGGGGTCTTTGCATGTGTTTCTGTACCTCTACACCATAGTTTTACTTATAACCATAGTGTAATGCAGCGGGATTCCCCTAGTTATCTATCTTGAAGGTTTTGTAATTTTTGCAAGCTTTCATTCCTTGGCTACTTGCAGAGAGCAATTTTTGAACAGCATTTTCTAGGGATTGTGACTTTCATCTCCCCTGTAATGGCAGAGTGGCAGAGAGATTCCCTTGTTCTATTACATCTATGTGGGATAAATGCCTCCTATTTGGCCCCTGCATACCAAATTGCTTAATGTCCTTTATTTCCTCTAGATTACAATCTATTGCTTATTCTGAATCTGCTAAATTAAGGGTTCTCCGGGAACAGGTTGCAGCAAATCTGGAAGAGAGGAATGGATCCCAGGGTAAAATAAGAATTTTGGAGGAAAGTGTATGGTATGATAGCATAGAATAAAGTGATAAACTGGTGAATAAGTTATATCAACAGTGGTGTGAGAAGTCTTCAGATAGTATGAAAGGAAGTGGGGACTGAGTAGAGTACACTCTCTGTACCCTCTGAAGACTCCTCATAATGAGAAGGGAAAGAAAACTATCTGGAAACTAGATAGACTTTTGTAAGACTGGACAGACCTGAGTCCTGGGTTTATACAACCTAGGACCCTTCTCCCCTTCCCTTGCTGTCATCAGCATTAGGCCTCTTTCAGGAGTTTTAGACCTCCACCCTTGTATACCACACGCTTAAAAGCACTAGGCCCTTTTTCAGGAGTTTTTGACCTCCACCCTTGCTTGTGACCTTTTCCCCTCCTTTGTTTTGGTGTTTACCAAATAAAGACATGGATGATACCTTGGCTCCCTGTCCCACCTCTCTGCCAATAGGAGATAGTGGCAGGCTTCTTTGTTATCGACCACTGGGTTAGATTTTGAGCCAAGACTGACAGCCCACCTCTCAGTGAATGGGAGAAGGGACAGGCTGGGGGCAGGGGGGAGGCTTGACTGCATTAGGGTATAAAATCTTGTTCTGTCTTTTGTAACATGCCTCCTCTCCTTGATCCCTGCTATGGAGAGGACACTCTCTTCCTGAGATGGAAGAGAATAATATTTCCTGTTCTTTCCTCAAGATACCTCTGACTTTTGATTTTTCTTGGGTGGGGGATTTTGGGGTCCCTGTACCTCACACGTATGTGAAGGGTTTTTGCATGTTGTCTTCCCTAATATAGTGTGAACTTCTTGGGGGCAGGGACCCTGTTTTTGCCTTTCTTTGCATTCCTCAGTCCTTAATAAATGTTAGTTGACTGACTGAGATGGAGGACTGTGAAGTGGACTATTTCACATGCTGTTGAACCATCTTCATGTTGATGGGTTTTTTTTCTTTTTAAATTTTTGTTTTGGTTTGCTTGATAAGAGGAGGAAAATATTCAGAAATGAATGTGTTATAAAAACTAAAGGGAAAGGAAGAAAAGAAAGAAAATTTATCCTACATAAAATCAAACTTGGAAAATAATGACTGTAGGAAACAGGAGGCTCAAAGAGCTTGGTAGCACTATACAGCCTCTTCTGGTTCTGACAATCCAACAGCAGTAAGAGGTGGTAGAGATAATCCAAAAGAAAAAAAATCCAAAAATTACTATTTAACTTTCAGATCATTAGTAGGGGAAAGTTTCTTTATCCTGGAGTTCCCAGTAACAATGAAATCACTAATTCTCTGTCCCTTTCCTTGACTTTTAAGTATAGCTGCACATTCATTCAGTAAATAGCAAAGGAAATAAATACCTAATGGGAGACCATTCAGTACAGTGGATTTTTGGAGTCAGAGGAACCAGGTTTGAATCTTACCTCTCTTGCTTACAATCTAGATCAGGAATGGGGAACCTCTGGCTTTGAGGCCACATGTGGCCTTCTGGGTCCTCAAGTGCAGCCTTTTGACTAGGTCCAAGTTTTTCAGAACAAATCCTTTTATTAAGGTGATTTGTTCTGTGAAGTTTGGATTAGGTTGGGGGACTGCACTTGAGGACCTAGAGGGCCAGATGCAGCCTTGAGGCAGAAGGTTCCTCACCCCTGATCTGAGAATTGGCTTAAATAACTTTGCCTTTCTGCATTTCAGTTACCTCATCTGTGAAATGATGTTAGACTGATTGATCTCTTAAGCCTCTTCCAGCTGGCTCTAAGTCTATGATTCTACAATCATAGTGAGTATGATCCATACTCACTCAAAGAATCATACCTTTCCAATTTGATCCACTGAGAGTGAAATAGAAATGCAAAATTTGTATACCTTCCTCAAGCTGAAGAAAAATAAATAAGGAAAAATAGAAATATATATATATATATATATATATATATATATATAGAATATTTTTAAAATACATTTTACAGATCTGATTTTAAAGTTTAGAAATGTTGTAAAGTGCCACATGCAACTATTTTTTCAATAAAATTATCGTGTTAAAAAAAAAGACCTGATCACTCCTTAACTCCTCCCTAATCCTACCCTTACTCATCTAGTTCGCATAATTGGCACAGGTTATATTATGGATTATCCTATAAAAATTTTAACTTTACCCCTTTAAGGTTGCAGGTTCCCTAAGACCTCCTGCCTGCTGTAAAGCATAACAATAAACTTTTACCAACTTGACTTAGAATGTTTGAGCCTGTGAATTCATTCCAGACTGCCCACCAAGAGACTCTGGTCATTGGGGTCCCTGAAACACCTATCATCTCCCTCATCAATATGAATTTGTACAATTTGTTTTCCAACATTTAGTCATTTACTTGTGAGAAAATCTTGCACAAATGAAAGACTTAATGCTTCAGATGAGTGGCACAAAAAAGGTTGCTTATCTCAAGGTGGATAAATAGAAGGGAGTCTCTGATGTTCTCTTCAGCAACTGAGTTGACAATGCCTCTTTCCGATCATATCTTGGAACAATCAGAACAAACATTACAGAAATTCTACTATCCAGAATTAGTGGTTTTGAGTATGTGCAAGACTTAGGAATGGTTTTATAGTCAATGCCACAGGGGAAAATATACAACTCAACTCAATAAGAGGTATTTCTGGGGAAAAGCAGTTCTACTAAAAATTGTTTGGATGTTCAGTTTAGGAAAATGGGGACCTAAGCAGGCACCTGTACAACCAAAGGGCGTGGCACTGAGCAGGATACTCAGATTCCTATTCTACATCTGTTGCTACTTGTGGTCACCTGTCTTGCCTGAGCCTTAGTTTCATCATCATAAAATCATTATATTTTTTCATAAATGATGTCTATGGTCATTTCCAGTTCTCATATATTTATTAGGAAAAGTGATGACCAAGAGTGTGGCAGAATTTAGGGATGGAGCAGGGGTTATAGAAAGGAATGAGCAGATAGGGAACAAGCTCCCCCTGAGCTCTGAGTTTGGTCCTCAAGATTGGCCATTACTGAGTGATTCTGGGCAAGACATTTATGAGCTCTTTTTTTTTTTTTGGAAACAGTTTATAATAATGGTTCTATCATTGCCATAGGATTGTTAGAAGATAAAATAATAGATCCAATGACTGCAGCAGAAATGAAAGTTAGAAAATTTGTGATTTCTATTTTTGGTCCAGACCTGTGCTTCTATCTATGAAAAGCCTCCCTATACCAATGAAGCTCAACCTTACTCTTACTAAAAGGTATATCTCTTTTTTCCCCCAATTATTTTCTAGTCATGTCTGACTCTGTCTTGGCAAAGATACTGGAGTGGTTTGTCATTTCCTTCTCCTCTTCATTTTACAGATGAGGAAACTGAGGCAAACAGGGTTAAATGATGATCATTAGGCACAGAAGTTATGTCACTTACCAAGTACCCCTCAACCAGTATGTATTCAGGGTAGAACTTAAACCCAGGTCACAAAGACTCCAAGACTGTTTCTTTATCCACTATTCCACCACTGTTTCTCTTTGTGAATTATGCTTCTGTTTATGCTCTAATTCTGAAAGCTAAATGTTAGTTTTAGTCAGGATAGTATCCTTATGGAAGCTAGGTGGCACAGTGGGCAGACTGCCAGGCCTGAAGTAAGGAAGACTCATCTCCTTAAGTTCAAACCTGGCCTCAGAGACTAGCTATGTGACCCTAGGCAAGGCACTTAACCCTGTTTACCTCAGTTTCCTCATCTGTAAAATGAGCTGGGGAGGGAAATGACAAACCACTCCAGTATCTTTGCCAAGAAAACCCTAAATGGGGTCACAAAGAGTGAGACACCACAACAGCAACTTAGCACACAATGGGCACTTAAAATGTTTGTTAAATTGAATTACTAGATGATCAGTTAGGAAGACTGTTGGGGGAAATCCACCCCCACCTCACTTAATATAATTACAAATCATCCAGATTCTTTAACTGAATTAATAACAAATTTAAGCTAGATAACGAATAAGTCTTTAATCAATTTGAGAGGATTACAGTATTTTGGCCATTAGATGAAAAGCACATGATGTTAATAATAATATCAGCTTTCACTATGCGCTGGACACTGTGCTAAGTGCTTTTCAATTATTAGCTCATTTTTAATCCTTAAGACAATTCTGGTAAGTATGTGCTATATTATCCTACACAGAAATCATCTTGTGATTGGTTGAGAAGATCAAGTTATGTTTCTTGGGCCATGTACAAAAATTATAAGCCAGTTTAGGTTGACCAGCCAATTAGTGAAGCAGTCTAGTGTTGGAGGTTTGCAGTTGGAGAGATGGAACCAAGCCCTTGAGAGGGAGGGAAAGATCCTCACCTCTTCCTCCCCATTTACCACGTAAATGGAGAGAGTGGATAAGTAGCATCTCGCCCTCTGCATGGACCCTGTCTACCTATTTCTGAAAGAGTGTATTGGGGGGAGGTGTTTTTGTAACTATTTTTACTATACTATCTTAGAGGATATCTTTGCTCAAAACAAAATTAAGTCTGGTTGCTGCTTTCTTTGTTATATGAAGTGGCTCTCTGGACTATTCAGAGGAAGGATACTGGGGAGAATTTATGCTTAAAAAATAAGACAGCAATAAAAGTTATTTTAAAGTTTTTCTTTTTAAGTCTGGCTGATTATTAGTGAGAAATGCACTGTTGAGAACTTGAAAGAAATAGCACTAGAAAATCCCTTAAGATTACCCTGAGAACTCTGAGAGTAATAGTCAGCTGCCTTATGGGTACCCAACCCTCCAGTGTCAATGAAAGCTATGGAGGTAGCTAGACTTAATGGTTCTCAACCTGTGGGTTGCAACCCCTTTGGGGGTCACCTAAGACCATAGGAAAACACATATTTCTGATGGTCTTAGGAACCAAGACACTGCTCCTCTGTCCGTCTCCAGGAGGGTCCGCCCACATGCAGATACGCCCACATATGAATATTAAAGAATCGCGGCATTAGGAAGGTTGAGAACCAGAGATGTCACACATGCATTTTGCCTTCAGTACAATCGTTGCTATTATGAAAATTTTGACTGAGCTTTTATCTGGTGAAAATTAAACGTATTCGGAAACCTAAATACAAAGTAATTATATTTACTAAGCAAGCAATTCGCTTATTTGTCCCATAAAGAGTAGACAATTAGCCTTTGTTAATTATCTTTATTTGACGTGAATATTAGCTTTCACCTATTCTAGGGTATTTCTAAGCTGATACTGTGTTCAGACTCCAGAATTCCTTTTGCCTACATTGCCAGGTTTTGCTTTATGTGGTTATGTGGTTATAAAATTTTATCTCACGATTTAATCCAAGTTCCTTGTAATTTCTTAGAATCCCAAAATGATTGAGATTTGCAAACAATGAAGGCTTGAACTAAAAATGCTAACCTCAAAGCCTTAGTTTCCCCCAAATAATGTCCTTGAAATAAAGGTGAAGAAGAATTTATCACATCCACAAGACGGTGTTTTCTTATTGGTTTTAGTGAGAGTTGCTAGGTTTCTCAGGAAATAAATTGGAAACAATGACTGAAGTTAAAAGGTAACTGAAGAGAAAGTACACAAATTGGGTTAAAATAATGGACATGAATGACATTTCCGTGTAAGCTCACAAAGCTGACTGTCAAAATCATTTTTCTTGATGTATTAGGATGGATGATCCTCTTATTCCCTTGTTAAACATTGTCACTCAAGGAATGTTGAATAGATAGATAGATAGATAGATAGATAGATAGAAAGACACATAGATACATGCATGAATGGATGAGTGAATGCATAGGTACATATATACACACATTTATACATACATGCATAAATGGATATGTGGGTAAATAGAGATATATACACACATATGTACACATATATGTGCGAATATATTGATACATAAATTTATACAGACAGATATTAGACAACCATAAATAATAGAACACTAGAAAACCCTTTGTCTGTGGATGGGGATAAGAGTGGAGATGGAAGAACTTAAGTAATGTAGGTTTCAAAGACAACCTGAGGATATGACCTGAGCTACTAATTTCAATAGGAAATGGCCAGAAAATGTAAACAAAATAAAAATAAGCATTAAGTCATCATATTGTATACATATGTTGTTGTCCTCTGAGTCAAAACACAAATTTAATTCCTGGAAACCATTCAGTTCTTAGGAATCAAAAACAATACATGTGAAAATGAAAACACTGATTGATGAAAGAGAGAGATTGCGCAGCCACGTCCTCATAGTTCACCTTTCTCAGGCTTAGCTGCCTTCCTTGTCTCTGGATAAGGTAGGAGTAGAAGTGCTAGGCAAGTTTCTTTCTGCTTTCACCACCCATTTGTGGTATTGGGCTATATTCTGCTGCTGCTGCTGTTTGTCCTTAATTTTTCTTTTTCATTAATTTATTTCTTTGCTTTTTGGAGGGGGGAAGGCAGGGCTATTGGGTTAAGTGACTTGCCCAAGGTCACATGGCTAGTAAGTGTTAAGTGTCTGAGGCTGGATTTGAACTCAGGTCCTCCTGACTCCAGGGCCAGTGCCCTATTCACTGTGCCACCTATCCGCCCCTTTGTCCTTCATTCTTGACAAGGACCATAACATCAGGGAGGTGACGTCTGACACACAAATGAATTGGATTTGAGTAAGAGAAGGTTGTGCAATGTCACCAGCCTCACTTTCTCCTCTGGAGCCATCTGAGTCCAGTGGAGTAAAGATAATATGATGGGGTGGAGGGATGGTGTTGAGAGGATTGCTGAAGAGTAGATTTTCTCAGAGAGGTTCTGTTGGAGACCATAAATAATTATGGAGTTTGATCATATGGAGCTCAGTCTTTGAGCTGCCAAGGACCATTCAGATCAGGCAGTGGAAAGAGAATTAACTCTATAATCAAAGAACATGGGTTGAGTCCCCACTCTTTCCCTTAAAGCCCATGTGACTTTGGACAAGCCACTTAAATTTAACCTCTCTGGACTTCAATATCCTCATCTTTAAAATGGGAGTGATAATAACACTTGCAATGCCAATCTCATAGAATTGCTGTAAAACGGTTTTCAAAGTCTGAAAATGCTTTACAAATATAGGATCGTAATTTTAGAATTGGTTGAGTCAGAACCCCTGATTTTCTAGATAAGGAAACTAAGACTTTGGGAAGTAAAGTTTCTTGTCCAGGATCATGTAGGCAGTAGGTAGAAGGACCAAGATTTGAACCCAAGATTATATCTTCTTCTTCTCTGCTTCCCCTTCTCCCTTTCTTCCTTTTCCTCTTCTTCCTCATTGCTTTCCTCTTTTCTTTTTCCTCCTCCTTTTCCTCTTCTTTTCATTCCTCTCCTCCTCTTTCTTCTCCTCCTTCTTCTCCTTCTCCTCCTCTTCCTCCTCCTCCTCTTCTTCTTCCTCCTCCTCTTCTTCTTCTTTCTCTCCTCCTTCTTCTTCTTTCTCTTCTTCTTCTCC
>JAQQSU010000715.1:0-18619 GCA_028627135.1 Pseudochirops cupreus | reverse complement strand
CAAGAAGATATTGCATATTGCCCTCTATTTTTTTCATTTGTTTGGATCTGTTTTATAGTATCTTGATTTCTCATGAAGTCATTTGCTTGTCATCCACTCTAATTTTGACAGAATTATTCTTTTCAGAGTGCTTTTGAGATTCTTTTTCCATCTGGCAAAGGTGACTTTTTAAGGCATTCTTCTCCTCATTGGCTTTTTGGGCCTCTTTTGTCATTTGAGTTAATCTATTTTTTAGCGTGTTGATTTCCTCAGTCATACTGCTGACTCTCTTTTCATGAATTTCCTGCAACATTCTGATTTCTCTTCCCAATTTTTCTTCCACTTCCCTTATTTGGTTTTGAAAATCTTTCTTCGCTCTTCTCTAGCCTTAAGGCATTCTTCATGTTTGTTGGAGGCCCCTGGTGGGGGTGCTCTGGCTGCGCTCTCCTCCTCCCTCTCTCTCCCATGATCTTTCTTTTCCCCAAAGAAGAAATCAAGGGTTTGGGAGCTGTTCTTACTTTGCTTCTTATGCTTATTCTTACTCATGGTTCTTCAGATCGTGATTTTTTTTTTTAAATCTCTGTGGGGCTCTGCTTCCAGAAGGGAAAGCTCTGTCCCAAATCACTGGGGTCCTCCTGGCTGCCGTAGCTCTCAGGAAGATGCTGGGAGTCTTCCTATATACTTCCGGCAGTCTGGATAATAAAGACTGCAAGATGGAGGCCCAAGGCAGCGATCCGGATCCAGGCTGCTCTACGTGAGAGCACTGGCCTGAAAACAATGGCTAAATCCCCCTGCTGTCTGCAGGCCGCGGGCGGGAAGCTACAAAGCAGAGGCGGGTACAAAACTTGTGCCTTTTGCTTTTCCGCTCTGGATGCCTTTCGCGGGACTGCTTATCTCCCCCTTTTGCAATTTCCACTTGCAGCTGCTGCTAATCCGCTCACCTGAGAGGCTCCTCAGCTCCTCCCGTCCAGCCGTCCCCAGGGCACAGCCGCGGCTTCAGGCCAGGCTGGTTTCGGTTCGCGGTGCTGATATGGTTCCTTGTAGCTGAGCTGACTTTAGTGGGAAGTATCTTTGTGTGCATTTTGGAGTTCTAGGATTGGTTTAGAGTCCTGTTTTATGGGTATTTTGGGGTGGCTATGTGAGAGGTGCGATATGTTGCTGCTGCTATGCCGCCATCTTGGCTCCGCCCCCCTAGATTCTTTCAATAAGTATTTATAAGGGCAGTTTTCCATGACAGTTTCTTGAAAGACGTTGTCTAGGGTCTTTTTTGATCATAGCTTTCAGGTAGTTCATTAATTCTTAGTTTCTCCTGGATCTATTTTTCACATCAGTTATTTTTCCAATGAAGTATTTTACATTTTCCTCAACTTTTTTTCATTCTTTTGATTTTTTTGACTGATATTTGATGTCTCATGGATTCATTAGTTTCCACTTGCCCAGTATGAATTTATAAGGAATTATTTTCTTCAGTTATATTTTCTATATGCGTTTCCATTGGCAACTTCTTTAAAAGGCATTGCTTTTTCACTGGATTTTTTTTTTCATTTGGTCAATTCTATTTTTAAAACTGTTTTCTTTAGTCCATTCTTGTGCTTCCTTTTCCAAGCTATTGACTCTTTTTCACATACCTCTCATTTCTTTTTTCCAATGTTTCTTCTACCTCTATTATCTGACTTTTAAAATCCTTTTTGTGCTCTTAGAAGAAGGCTTTTTAGGCTTGAGGCCACTTCATATTTCCTTTTGAGATTTTGTCTGTAGGCATTATGACATTGTTATCCTCCTCTGAGTTTGCGTTTTGATCTTCTCTGTCAGCATAAAAGCTCTCTATGTTTAAGGTTCTTTTTTTTAATTTCTTACTCATATTTTTTCATATTCAGTTGCTTTTAATGTTGAGCTCTTCTCCTGGAGCATAGGGTGGCACTATCCCAAGCTTCTTGTGCTGTGTGCCAGGGGTCTGGTTTCTGGTTTTCTGTACTGGTGCCTTAGGTGTTGGCTACATGTTTGGTGCATTGGGATGGCCCACCCTAATCATGCCTATTGTTGCCTGCATCCCAGGTCTAGCAATTTGCCTTCTAAGCTAGGGAGGCCTCACAGCTGGTCTGATGTACTACTGACCTGCTGAGTCAGGACCCAGGAGCCTCAGATGCTGATCTGGGCTGTGGTTAAGAGATTCCCACTGTGGTTCCTGGACACTGTGTTTGGTTGTGCTTCCCATTTAACCAAGTGAAACAAACCTTTCCTGAAGTCCTTTTGAGTAATATTAGGCAGGAAAATTGTTTTATACCACCTTTTTGTAGGTTCTGTCACTCCAGCATCCATGCAGAGACTCGAATTAATGTTGTTTCTGAGGGAAACTGGAGAGAGTTCAGGCAACTTCCTGGCTTCCCTCAACCATCTTGACTCCTCCTCCAATCAAATTTCTTTATAGTAATACAAATTGGATTATCACAAGGAAAAGAGGAGAATTATCCTTTAGCTACTGACATGATGGCAAGTAAAATTCCAGAAAAACTGGCATAAATTATGCAATATGAGTATAAAGTTTGAAAAAAATATTTTTTCTCTTTATTTCAATGGCTATTACCTCAAAACAGAGAGATTAATTTCTAGTAATTAATCGACTTTATAGTAATCACATTCATTAGCTCCTTAGCAACAATAGCAAAAAAAAAAAGTGAGACACACTCATAGCTGACATAATTAGACTATGGAAACTAATACAGGCTATTTGTTGCCTAACTGTTGTAAAAAGCTGCCTCAATCATCTACTTTCAATTTCAAAGTCTGTGACAACATATTGAGATTCAGACACTTGGTTCTAGAGTGGGCAATAAAGTTTACATGCTGTGCAATCTGGGACTCATAATTTATAGATGGTGGGTCTAAGTTTCTGAATCTTAACAAATAAATGGGCTCCGCTATATCTTTCCCAATAATCTTATTGCTTTAATAGCTTATGATTCTGAAATGTGTTTATCCCATTTGGCTGTAGCCAAAATATGGAGAAATTGTGGCAGAATAACTAGAACTCTAAACCTGGAGTCAGGAAGACCTGAGTTGTTATTCTTACTTCCCTTGTTTATAAAGAAGAGAAAATAACGTCTGCCTCCCAGGAGTGTTGTGAGTATAAATGAGATGATATTTACAAATCACTTTGCAAACTCTGAAGTGCTATGCAAATCAGAAATTTCCTAGCAACATGATCCTAAATATGTCACTTAACCCTGTTTGTCCCAGTTCCTCATTTTTAAAATAAGTTACAAAAAAATATCCGATGGCTGCAGTGTCAAGAATACACCAAAGGGGATCATGAAGAGTGGGACATGACTAAAAGACTGAACAAAAGCAACAAATACAAGCTAACAATAATAGAAAATTATCTTAGTTTTACCAAGTGCCTTTTGTCAATATCCCAAAGTCAAATTTAACTGAGCTTTTAGGAATATCTTAAAAGTTAAACAAGAGTTTGATCTTCTGTGTCAGAACATAATCTTGGATTTTTAATGGAATGCAAGATAAAAATAAATCAATGGTGTTATATGGAATTCAAAGAAGAGCTCACATAGTGATAGTCTATATTAAAAGAGACAAAGGAGCCAGCCCTAGGAAATTCATAACCCTACTGGTTAAAACAACAACAACAAATACACTATATCTGAAGTATTATTTTCAGTTCTGACTGGCATATTTGGAAAAGGACATTGATAAGTTGGTGTGTGAGCAGAAGAAGGTGACAAGGATTTTGAAAAGCCTTAAGACGATGCTCTATGTGGTTCAGTTGAAGAAAATGAGAATGCCTACACCAGAAGAGGGAAATACAAGGTGAAAATGTTGGGCACTTTCTAGTACTTTAATGGCTGTCGTAAAAGACTGATTACACTCATTCTTCTAGGTTCCAGAAGGAACAAAACTAGGAGCAAAAGGATATATTGTGTCCTGATGCAAGAAAATATCCCGATAGAACTGTCCAAAAATGAAATGGATTGGCTGGGCCTGGGAATGGTATGAAAAGGGAAAAATGGAAGTTCCTTAGCAACCATCTTTGAATAATGATCAGATAGATGACAGCTTTCTAAAAAATGAGTTGTTTGTAGGTATAGATTCTGGATCTATAATTTCATTGGTAGAGGAAAAATCCAGGTGAGAGAAATCCCTCTTTAAGTGTATATTACACCTTCTGTGCAATTTATAATCTCAAGACATTGCCTAGCTTTGAGAAGTTATGGTGACCCAGATTCTTTTTGCTTTCCATCTGTTTAATTTCCATATCTATCACCCCTCCACCCCCACCAAGCCAGCTATGTCTCAAATGGCAGAATAGAAAGGAGGTTTGGAGGAGAGAGGATGTAGTTCAGAAAAATGAAGCAAGACATCAATCAAGTCTGACATTTTAGTCACTTCTTTACCATAAGTCTAAGAATTCCACCAACAGTAGTATAGTATACTTGTTTTTTGCAGGTCTTCCAACATTGCCTATTACCACTTTGTTAATTTTGTCTGTTTACTGTGTGTTGGATGAAACATTCCAGTTGTTTTGATTTATGTTTCACTTACTATTATAGATTTGGACCAATCTTTCACAAAGTCATTAATACTTTGGAATTCTTCCTTTGACTATTACTTATTTATATACTTTGATAATGTATCCATTGTGAAATGACACTTAGTCTTAAATATTTACGTTAATTCATTACAAATTTTGAATATGAGGTACTTATCAGAGACATTTGATACAAAACTATTTTCCTTAACTCCTCTTCTCATCCTTGTTGCTTTGCAACTTTTCTGCATACTCTTTTTGAAATATGGAATTATCAATTTGTGTGTATATGCCTATCCTACTGCCTCTTTCCCCTATTGGGTGAGAACTCTCCCTCCAGCTATAACTATGAATATTGCCTGACCTATTTCTCTTCTAAATTTTTATTCTGTGAATTTTTAATATTCAGGTCACATAAAGGAAGACAACTTAGGCATAAAGTGAAGGAGATTCTTTTTTCAGTTTGGATTTGAACTAAAATGGACTCTTAGATCTTTTCCAACCTAAAACATTGTATTTCCATGGGATCTGGGTAAGTAGACAAAATCCTAACCAATACAATATCAAATAAACTTTTTTTTCATTCTCTAAAGTTCTTTAGTCCTCAGTCCCTCAAACCTATTACAATGTGCCTATTACAGTAACTATCTAGTAACATTTCTGCCAGAATATGTGAGTTAATAGCAAGTCTCTTCATTTTCTCACCCAGAAGCATACATTTGCAAAATTAAAAAAACAAAAGTATCTCAGATGAAAGACGTCAAGCATGGAGGCAAGTATTATTATTTTAAAGGATGCAATTTAGATTTAAAAAGAAACTCTATTGGCAAGCTCTTGAGATGTTTCTAATAACAGTCATGATAAAATAGTCTTTTTTAAAGATATGAAAGTCTTTAAGTTGAGAGTTTCTCCTTTTTAAAATCATCAATAATGGATATAACATGGGATGTTAGAAATGCTTTTAGCTCCTGCTGTTTGTGAAGGTTTAAGTGGAATGTTCCAGGATTATTTTTGATGACCATACCAAAGCATTCAGGAAAACAATAATAACAACAGCAATGTATTTTACTTTATTCACATTCTTTATAGTGGGGAATAGAGACCAAGAGTTTATTATTGTTTCTCCTACAATGGTTGTGCCATTACAGTATCTATTCTTAAATGGTTCATGTGTATCCGAAATATGTCTCCTCTCCCCCAATGGCCTTATTTGAGGTTAAAATAATTTTAGTGTGTTTTATGCCCATTAAAGGTGTACATACATACATGATTCATTTTAGATAGGAGAGTCATTTCTTGTATTAGTCAATTTTACCTTGGAAACATTGTAGCGTTAGCTTTATATATATATATATATATATATATATATATATATATATATATATATATATATCTTTATTATTATTGACTCAAGGAGTTTTTAATGGGTGGGGTACTAATTAGATGACATTTACTGCATCCAGGTTTATTACATGGAGAACATGTCTCATTTTTTTCCCCTATGGGGTAAGATGATATGATTGAAAACTCCAAAGAAGATATCTCTGGAAGACTAGGATTAAAATTTTGATCATTTGATTTTGAATATTGCCTTTGCTGGCTACTGTGATCCTAGCAGCTAACACAGTGGATAGAGTACTGGGCAGAGAGTCAAGAAGACTTGAGTTCAAATTTAGCCTCAGACACTTAGTAGTTGTGTGACCCTGGGCAAATCACTTACCCTGTTTGTTGTTTAGTTTCCTCATCTAAAAATAAGCTGAAAAAAGGAAATGGCAAACCACTCCAGTATTTGTGCCAAGAAACCCCCCCCCTCAAAAAAAAAGGGTCACCAAAAAGTTGAACATGACTGAAAAGCACTAAACACAATGTGACTGTAGGAAAATCACTTATTTTCCTGGATCGTAGTTTCTTCATCTCTGAAAAAGAGGACACTGTGCATGGGGATCTTTCAAGTTCCTTCTGATTTTAAATACTATTATCCATATGTTTGGAGACCTATATGCATCTATCTATAACTCTCCCTACATACCAACATATGCAATATGAATATATAGTTTATGATATGGGCTTTTGTGTACACAAACACACATATGTGTGTATATGTATATATATATATGTATATATATTTACTTTACAATGCATAGAAAAAAACTACAATAAGTAAAAGATTTGATTGAACAGGGCAGGAAAAGAACAAATGAAAGGAAATAAGGAAATTTTGCTTAGCCTCATTTTCTGGCTTCTTTATCTGTTCATATCCCATTCTCTTTTATCTCAGTTCTTTAAACATTTTCCTACAGAATATTTCATTCAAATGATTTATCACTTTTGAATTTCTTTGACTCCTTTAAATCTTCTTATAATTGTGTATCTCAAAATGAACATAGTAGAATAAAGGCATAAAATCTGATGAAAGCAATAATATTTTGAAGTATTAAAATATTCTCTCCTTGATGATGAAAAATACATTTTAAAATAAAGGTTTTCTTTCTATATGGCAAGTGTACAGAAGCATCATAAAATAATAGAGTTTGATATAGCAGTTAGGAAGTTCTTTATTCAAGTCCTGACACATATAAGCTGCCCTGACTTTGGCAACCAACCATCATGTATTATGTGCCTACTATAGACCCAGTACTACATAAGGGAATAGGAATAAAAATATTATACATGAAATAATATCTAATATGACAGAGGATCACAGATTTAAAGCTCTAATTTCTTTATTTTGCAGATGAGAAACTGATATCTGGAAAATTTACATGACTTGCCCAAAGTCTCATTGGGAATAAATACAATGTTGAAACTTAAACAAAGGTACCACGTTCAGCTATAGCTCTCTTTCCACTGTTCCAATTTGTATGAGAAAAGATTTAGAATTAAATTTAACAGTTTTAAAAATATTTAATTAATTAAAGATGCTGTGTTGCTATTATGGATTGTTAAATCTCTGCCCTTATGGAGTTTATAGTCTACTAAAGGAGGATAAGGCATTTGCTACAAGGCAGTATATGCTAGAAGAAAAAGATAGTTCCAAAGTATTGGGGGGGGAGTGGAATTGAGGAAGAAAAGACATTCAGCTAGAGGTAAGGATGAGACTAGGAGGGGGATTGTGGGAAAGCATTGTTTCATAGAGGAGTCTGTGCTTGAGTTTAGGCAGAAGTACATTTCTGACAGAGGACAACTGATAGTCCAATGTTTTGAAGAAACATTAATCTGTGGGATAGTCAATAGAACGTGAGTTTTTATTGTGTTCATTTTTGTTTGTATGTAGAATGGAATTTTTATGCAGTAGAGTTGTGAAAGATAAGGTTTAATACATGGCTAAGGAGTTGGAACTTTAAGTAGTAGGTAGTTAATAATCAGTGAAGGTTTTAGAGCAGGGAATGACATGATTAAAAGGGTAATTAATAAGATTTATGTGGCAACATTATACATCCTCGATTGAAAGGGGAGGAAAAATTGGGAGGCAAGGAGACCAATTAGGAAACTATTGTAGTAGTCCAGTTATAATGACTTGAACTTGATGTTAAGAATGGGAATAGAATAAAAGCAGTGCATAGGAGAGACAATATAAGGAAAGAATTCATAGGATTTGGTCCCTGATTGAATATAGAAAGCAAAGGAAACAGAGAATGTAAGTTTGCTGAAGGTAAGCATTTTGCTTGTAATCAGTTTCTTTTTGAATTGTTCTTAACAGGACATCTTCGATATAGTAGATATTTAGTAATCGTGTTTAGTGGATAGGATTAGGAACATCAAACATGACTGAGGTTTTTATTTTTACATTTATAAGAGTCACATTTCTCAGTGTCATGACAAAAAGAAACAGCATAATACAGTATGGAATTCTATTTCAGGTTTACTTCTATGACCAAAGGAAGGTCTTTCAAGTCTGTTTTTAACAGTGTAATGTGGGGTTGATAATTTCTATATCTATCACATTTGCTATATAGTCATTTTAATGGAAACTAATATATTGATGGGAAAGATATTGCACAGGTAAAAGCCAATGACATCTGATTTTATATGAGGAGAGACAGAGATAGAGAGTGACAGAGAGACAGATATAGAGAGAAGAGAGACAGACAGTCACAGAGACATACACAGAGACAGAGACAGAGAGACAGAGAGAGAGAGAGACAGAGACAGAGACAGAGAGACAAAGAGAGACATAGAGAGACAGAGAGATTAAGAAACTGGGGATTATATGAAGGTACAAAGGTTTGCTTTATTGGGTGACTTGCAGCATAGTGTTGTTGCCTTTGATAGAAAAAGCAATCCAAGAAATAGTCTTATTTGAAGGTAATGCTTTTTAGAATTTCAGTAAAGGGTTCCTCTGGTGTTATTTTACTTCATTAACAAAGGTTTTTATGGCTTAAGACTATATAATTGGAAAATACTTTTTATAAGATATTAAGATATATTTCATAATTTGTTGGGTAATAAATAACGTTAAATATTAAAGGACTCGGCTAACCCACTTAAGAAAAAGTATTTTCTGATATGAAAAGAAAAATCATGCCAATATTGTCCCCTTGCAGGGAACTCATTTAAATGATAAAGAACATGGAAAACTAGTTAGCTTTTTGTATTGGACTAAATTTTTTTCTCTTCTCTTTTAGAAGTATGAAATAGCTATATTAATTTAGAAGTGCACAGCTATAAACATCACTAACCCCCTCAAAGAAAAAAATGGATGTATTTATTACTCTTCCAGGTAATTTTATAATTTGTTGCTAGCCACAATTAATTCTTGTATGTCTAATGCCATGAGCACCTTACTGAGACTCTGCCAAACTCTTGCTCCCTGTAGATTGCTAAGAACAGTTTCAAAGAGATTTTAATTTTGGAATTTTTTGAAGAAGTGTAAAATCTTCTAAGAAACTCATAATGTTAGAAAAGAATACAAAAATGGAAATAAAAAAAATCTTATTCTCATGCCCTCTGGTTCCTTTTCATTTCTGTCAATAATTCGCACTTTAAAATATATTTCATCTTATATTGGTTTATGTACAATTAATAATTGTACATATTACATATATATGAGCTACCATACTGTCTTCTGCCCTTTTTAACATCAGGAAGGAGCTGAAAGTGGAGCAGATGAGGGAATGGTGTATACTCAACACGATGAAATACATACACACACATCTTCTTATGCAGTTACTTTGACTGAATGAAATAGCACCATAGATTTAGAACTGGAAGTAAACTTGGAGTTGAATTGTAAGTAGCAGAAATAAGATTTGAACTTATGTCTAACTCCAAAAAGAGGTCTTTCCTCTATTTCACATTGACTTCCACTTAACAATTAATCAGTTTTTGTATATGTGTGGGTATATGGGAGAGAAGAGAGGGAAGATGTATAGAACAGATATATTATAGGTGGGGAAAGAGAGTAGAGAGGTACAAGTTAGTGAGGATAACTAAAGGGGAAGTTACTGTCCAAAGAGCCTATGATGGGCTCTCAAGGAATTGAGTTGGAAGCAGAGTTAGATATCCTTCAATTTCTAGAAACTTGCTTGTCTGAACCACCCCCACTAGAGTCTTTTACCTGACCATGCCTACAACTATCATTCAATATTACATGGGAAAAAAAAAGTTATCATTGCATTTATTAATAGGGACATGGAATCTAGATAACGTTCTTTTTGTTGACCTAACTGGTCTTTTTTATATGAATGTCTACATACTTTACTCAGGATAGCACCTAATATAAGTCTATATGCAGTGTCATTTAAGAAATTATTTTAAATATCATCTTTTTCTCTGGAGGCTAGCACTGAGTGTTTTACTACCGAGTCCTAGAATTAACAACTGATTAACTTATTTAATTGTGGAAAAATTATTGCTGTATTCTTAAAACCTTGTATCAAATCTCACCATCCATTCTCTTTAGGGGTCATATTGCCGTTTAGTCATCTCTTTGAAATCTTTATCCATGAATATACAAGTCATTCTATGGTATGTCTTCCCACTACCCCTGCCATATCCAATCAGTTTTCATGTACTGTCATTTCTACCTTCTCAGCATCTCATGTACCTGCTTATTTAAAGGTTCTTTCTCCCTTTAGAATGCAAGCTCCTTTGAGGCAGTGGCTTTTTTGGACTTTCTTCATAACTCTGGCCCTTATGAACATTCTTGGCACATAGTAAACTATTAATAATGCTCACTGACTATATACTTAACATTGTTATTGTATAGGGTATGGGGGCCCTATAACAGTATAAGCCATGAAAACAAATTAACGGATACCCACATGATTTCCCACACTCACTGCATTAGATATGTATGTATATTTTATAGTATTTGGTATATACCATTCCCTTCTCTCCCGCACTTTTAGATCCTTCCTGATGTTAAAAAAGGTAGAAGACAGTAGGATACCTCAAGGATGACTTTTAATTACGTGGAATTTTGAGGAAAATGTGCCATGAAACTTGGAAAGCTTTACTTGGAATATTTCTAGGCTAGAAAACATATGGACATAGGGGTTAGGTAAGAGGGTGCCTAAAATTTGCTTGCAAAATTTCATATCCATATAACTAGAAGTTGTATTTTAAAAACTAATGTCTTTGTGTCCATATGATCTATGATCTAGGAGAAAATGTTAAGGCAACCCTTTTTTTTTTCAAATGAAACAAAATTAGGCTGAAGTTGCGTGATGTACCATAATTTTCCAAATGGGCTTTCTTATATATAGAACACATACCTGAGATTAGATTTCTTTGAAAAATGAGAAGAAAAATAAGTAAATAATACATACACATTTGTATATACTTATGTACATATGCACATAATACATGCAGCATAACATGATGAATAAGAACATCATTTTGAAATCAGAGGAAACTTGAATTAAAAATCTTCCCATTCCTGTGAAATAAACTTGGTGTGCGACCATGGGCCAAGCACCAAACTTCTCAATTCTTCAGTCAAGTCACTAAGAATATAAGACAAAGATGAGCTGCCTATCTGCAACTATAAAGAGAAAATTTTGCTTTAGTTTTTCTCCTGAATATTGTAATGGTATAAATATAAATTGATTGATAATTAAAAAAAAGCATTTTATATATTTACCATGAAATGTACACACATAGATACATATATAATTTTTCAATTAATTTAAAAATGTTTTATTCAAATCAATCAGCAGTGCTTTCTGTCACTTCACTTTCTTTCACCAGTCTTTCTATAATGTCAGTCTCACTACAATGTACAGTAATGCAAAGGCATCAGTTTTTGAAGTCATCAATATTTGATTCAAGAGATACTCCTTTCCACACAGTTATAATCCTGATGCATACCAGATGCAATGATGGTTATTTAATGTTTCTGACTATTAGGGTCTGATGGCAAGTCGCTTGACAAATATCAGTTGTAATAGCAAGAAAAGGAAGGATGCAATTATAGATAATACTTAGGTTTATATTAACCAGTTTGGTGAAACACAAACACATTTGCACATTATAGTAATTATTTTAAAATGTTTGGCCAATTTAAGTAGCATTTATTAGGTACCTATTAAGTTGAAAGCATAGTCCTATGTCAGAGATTTTGTTTTTAGTCTTGTGATATCATTGGCATAATAAGCTCTCAATGAGGAAACATCTCAATTGAAGCTGATCATCACATGCTGTGCAGTTTACAGTTAGGGAAAGATGCTTGGACCAGCTAGAGTTTGAGTGAATTACCTGGGATGTGAAACTCAGGAATGAAGGCAATATTTGAACCCAAGTCTTTTTCAATGAGACTAGCTCTCTTACCTACTATCTATACTACTGCTCCTCAGCCACTAATGATAAAAAAAAGAAAAAGAAAAACAGTCCCTACACTCAAGGAATTTATCTTCTAATGGAGGGATATAATATGTAAACTGGTAAATATATACATGACAATATGAAGAGGTAGAGAACACTAGCAAGGAGCTGAACTGGAAAGAATCCCTATACCAAATGACATGCAAATTGAACTTTGGATGTGACTAGGGATGCCAAAGTGGAGGTAAAGAAACAGTGCCTTCAAGGGAATGGAGGGACAGGGTGGGTTATGTGGGGGTTTGGAAGGCAAGGTGAAGAGTATAGATGTAATTAGCCAACAGATCACTTAATATGGAGGCACTCTTACTGTAGGAGAAGATATCAGTAGAAACAGGCCCCTTTCATTGCCTGAGCATCTAGAAGAGGCTGTCTTTAAAACTACCATACTTGGACAATTCTACTTGCTTATTTTCCTCTGTGTACTTTCTCTTCCAGAAAGGCACCATCCATTGAACTACTGAAAGAGAAGGACCTTCCATTCCTGCTTTCCCTTTTACCACAAAGTTCTGAGAAACAAGACTGATATTTCAATTTGCTCAGTTTTATTTTTACTTCTTAGTTTTGGGTACAGGTGATAATCTCCACAGGATCTAGAGTTGAATTATGGTGACTTCAAAACCAGATTTCTAGGCTGTATATTGCTGTTCTCCTACCTGACAAGGAAACTTTCAAAAGCTGACATGCCTGGTTCTTGAGACCAAGTGGAGAGGGTAGATCGGTTTTGCAACTGGGACTGTGCTATGTAGAAACTGAGGTAAGCTATTGACCTAATTTCTTTCTGCTCCCCAAAGACTGACATTGTATGTGAGGAGAATTATGCCTTGCTTACTATGAAATATGTCTGTGTATTTATTATTATAATTTTGATGTAAATATACTTTTGTAAAAGCAAATCTAACTTTTAAGTGATTAAATGAAACTAGTGGAGGAGACTTCCACATTTGAGGGAGTTTATCAGTGGAGGCAAAATCTAAGGGCAAAATGTGGACAACCTCAAATCCTTTGAGGTGCCTGAGAACTATGGTGGAAGGGTAAAATGTAACTTGCTTGACCTCTCAGTAGTGGAAGAGTATGGTAGACAGTGTTACATAAGCAAAGACATGGTGATAGAAGATGGAATACTGAGTTCAGGGAATATTAAGTAGATCATTCTAGCAGGAATATAGAATGCATGGAGGGAAGTATTGGGAAATAATTTTCAAGGTTAAGAGAAAGCACTGAAGAAACTTATTGATCCAGGTTGAAAAAATCACATTAAAATGGCAGAAACAAATGTTTGGAGAAAAGGCATAAGGGGCAGGATATGAAATTAAATAGGACCAGTTTGTCATTAAGTTTGATTACTCACATTTAGTCTCTGAATTAGAAACCTAACAATCCTATATATAGCTTCAAATATAATTGTATACAAATGACTTCATATTTTTACCTCTGTTTTCTAAACAATAGGTAGTATTTATTGGGAACATGTAATATACCTAGCTTGGTTAAGATTTGTTCAGGAAATAAGATAATTATTTTGAAATGCTGCTACACTTATAAAGTTTATTGAAGTGACCCACCATGTTCTCTATAGGTTTGACATTCTATATAATAACATTCTTAGCTAGGCTTCTATGCTGGTACTTATGGTCTAGGAATGCTTACACAGATCTAACCCATAGCCATAAGGATCAAGGAATCTAATCCTACTATACTATATATTTCATGAAGCCAAGGTTACATGTAGAAGAATAATCTGAACACCAGCAAGTTAATCAATATTTACTTGTTGAATGAGTGATCCTATATAGGGAGCAGGGGTCACTTTTAACATTGGGAGAAAAACAATACTGTGTGACACACAGAACAGCTTCTCACCAATATCTTGGGTCCCTGCTGCCATGCCATAACAGTTAACACAGTAGTGATCAACTAACTACCTTTAGAGAGCATAAGAGACGCACCTAGGGTAGGGTTGGACTAAAGAATAAGCAACTTAAAGGGCATAAAACATTAGTATTACATTTCACTGAGATACTTTGGCTTTGTTTTTTGTTTGTTTAGTGTGTTTTCCCCAAAGAACTAGGACCCTAAGTACTGAAAGTTACATTCAAGTAATATAGAGAACAGAGAACTAAAGGAAGTTCTTTACATTTCGTTAAACCTTTAAGGTTTTGCTTAGCTCTCAAGGTGGGAGGATCTAAGTATGGAGCCATATAAGTAAGGCTTTGGGGAACCCATTGGACTTGGAATCCAGCTGACCTCTAATTTCTGTTAATTTAAATAGAGACGACCTGAAAGCCAACCTGGATAGGGCAGGGACAAACTAACTGCCACTATGTCAGCTCATGGGACCCATAAAAGTATTTAGTTTAGGGAAATAATGTTAATGTTTTTTTCAAGTATTTTGATTTCAAGAACACTCAAAAACCACTTAGCCAGGCATTTTCCCTTAATTTTAAAGTGCACATTTATACTAGGGGAAATGCAATCCACACACTTCTGATTCATTTGCTTTTAATTGATTGAAAGGGCCTGCTGTGTAAGAGTTATTTGATGTCTAAAGACTTTTAAGTTTAATCTGTCTGCTAGGTGGTTTTATTTTTTTTCTTCTTCTCTAAATTGGGAAAGAGTTGTATTTGTTCCTTTCTTTGCTGAAATCTAAAGGAAATAGAACTCAAATCACAAGTTTCTCTGGTTTGATATTTAAATTTCTTTTTTTTTTTTACTGGCTCCTACACTTAAAAAAATATCACTCCCAAAATAAATGATTTAGTGTTCAAAGTTTTCAGATTTGTAGGCTTTAACATTGCTTTCTTTTCTTTTCTTTTCTATCTTTTCATAGGGCCGTGATCCTTACCTATAAGCCTTGTTGTTCATTTCCATGTGCTCTTTTGCAGAGAGGTTAGGAGGAAAAACAATGACTAAATTTATATAGAAGGAAATCTTTTTTCTCCATTGGCCACGTTCCAACTGGAATAAATAACCTATACTACATTGTGACAAAATGTAATATTAAAGAAAATATTGCCCGCCAACGAGGCGTCAACGTGTTCCTTCTGTTAGGAGCAAAAATTGGCAAAGATAATCAGACAGCTGATGACAGTTTAGCCAAGGGTGATAATCCCTATTTCATCAGATACATTTAAACAACTGTGTTTCACATCCCCTCCAAAGCAACTTTGCACATGTCATAGCACAAATTAGTGAAGTCTAAATTTCAGCTCAAGGCTCCATGTGTCATTTAACAGCATACATTTGCTAACTGTAGCCAAAAAGCAGGCTTCCATTGGGGACCCTGAAACTCCTCATTTACATAAGAATGGGAAGTTAATTGTGTTACAGATATCCTGGCTTCCCCAAGGAGTTCATTAAGCATGCTGAACATGCTGAGAATATAACTTAACTGTCACTTCTGAGAAATTGGGAAAATTCAACTTCAGACACAACACCACTGGCAATAATGAGCATAATTTAAAGTATATATTGTTTTAAATCAGAGATGGGCTGGTGTGGAAATGCATAAACCTCTTGATTTCTGGAGCAATAGCTAAAGTATTATTGAATGTCTGGAGTAATTAAATGCACATAAGCCTCCACATTTCCTTACATAGAGATTGTCAAGGTGACACCCAGTCTACTAAAATATTTCTCATTTACATTCAACATTACAGCAACAGCAAGCAACAGAAAGGGAGGGGGGCACAACCTGGGACCGTAAGGAGAAAACATTTATTATTAATTATTATAAAGGCAAAACAGAATTGACAACTCCTGTGCTTTTTCTTTTGTATTTCTTTTCCTTCATCCTGAGAGAATGCTAGTGAATATGGAATTCTGCAATGCAGAAGTGATTTTAAATACATTGTCCAAATATATAAAGACACATGAAACATTTGAGAACAGGAGAGGGAATGGGGTTAAATGATTCTTGGATGTAAGTTAGTTTACACCTTGAAAAGAACTTTTGGGGAGTCAGGGGGGCACATGACCAAGAAAGTTTTTCCAACATTTCCATTTATAGAAATGTTAAATTAATTTGATGGAGTTGTGAACATTAAGAACCAAGAGAGTTGCTCCTAAAATAAGAAGCAACAACAGAAAAGCAACAAATAAAAGCCCAGGATTACTTCCAATTTATCCTGTATTGATCTTTTTTGAAAATAGATGCCTATACATTGAGTCCACCATTAAAATGTGAGTTCATTGTGGGGAGGGACTGATTTCACCTGGCCCATAGTAAAGGCTTAATAAATCCCTCTTAATTTGAAGCAAGAGGAAAGGAATTGAAAAGGAGTGAAGTAAACACCCAGCATCCTCCTCCCAAAGTCACTATTCTGAGAACCTGGAAAGATTTATACCTATGAAGCTGTTCCTTTCAAGTAACAAAAATAAGCATTTAAAAAAAAAAACCAGTCTATTACATGCCAGGCATTTAGGATACAAAGACAAAACTGAAACAAGAAACTGCCTTCAAGGAACTTATATTCTCTTTGTGAGGTAGGGGTGAGAATCACATTCTCTAAGGCTATAAATTACAAAGGAAATGATTAGCTGCATTGATAGAGGAAGTTTTTTTACCACAAGTCCCCATACCAATGAAATCATATGGCCAGTCCAAATAACAACAATACCTGTAGCCATATCCATTTTATATTTATAGCTACAAAATAAAACCTTAGGAATGTTGAATTTCAATGGTGACAAATCCATCTGTGTCTTCCTTCCACATCAATAAAACATCATTCCTACACATATTTACTGCCCTTCTTACAATGTTTTATAACATTTATCACCAAAACACAGGCTTATTTAATAAGGGAATTTTCAAATTCATTTTCTTACCATCATTTGCTTAAGATGAGCAGGTCATATAATTAGCTAGAGCCAACAAAATCAAGTGAGACATTGACTATAGACTATGTGTAAATGTGTTAGTTTTTGCTCTGTCAGTTTGCAAATTCCAGCTGGATGTAGCAGCTATAGTTCTAGTGTATACTGACTGGTTTACCTAATGCAGATATTCCCCTTCTACCACCTGTTCTTTGTTATATAATTCATTATCTTTTCCTTCTGCTGCCTTAAAATTCCATTGTACCCATCTTGCCTACATAATTAAAATATATATAAAATTACTTAAAACTGCTGCTCAGGGCTCACAGATTTTTGTATATAGTGATGCCTGTGCTCTAAGCATAAAAAATGATTTTTTTTTTTACTTATCTCTGCATCATTAATTGCTATGATTGGCAGCAGTATCTATCAATGAAACCTTGGAAAATTTTTGTCATATCATATTTCACATGGTTTCCTCAACTTTGTGTCAAGTCCCCTATCCTTGAAAGTGTGTTGTATCTTTGCTATAAATTATTGTGCCAAGTGACTACAATTGTATAATATCTGTCATTATTGCATTAATTAGCATATTCATTTTAATACAAATTTATTGCATCTACATTTTAACATGTTTATAATAGAATACTTCTATTTTCACAGAACTGTTCTTACTTACATTCATAGACCCATTCTTAGAAAAGTTCTTAGGTATTCATACTCCAGAAGAACTTTCTTGGACAAAATCTTTTTGACCAGGACCTCATCCACTGGAGTCTTTTATTGTTTATTCCATAGGGGAAAAAATAAAACATTTCCCTGGAGTAGTATCAGTCACTATTAACTAAAGTCTTCTATTAAACTTCTTGGGTCACTCTTGATTTCTAGTGATGATGATTCTGTACATATAGGAGCATAAAGGTGCCCTATAATAGCGCCAACATTCTTTCCATACTTTTCTGAACATGTTGTCCTACTCAATATAAGAATCAGATTAGATAGATCTGACCCTTGACTTGTACCAATACATGGTATATTCTGGAATTTCTCACTTGACCAATATGCTTTCAATGTCTCAGCTGGTATGTTGGTGAACTGTACAGCAGTTATGTGGTCAGGGTCCTCCAACCTGTGTGGATGATCCTTTCCATTGATGAGAAGAGTGCATCTTTCTTTTTCTTTTTTAAATTTTATTTTAGTTTGCATCATTCATTTCCACAAGATTTTGAGTTACATATTTTCTCCCCATCTTTCCCCTAGCCACCACCCCAAAACAGCCATCCCAGTGAATCCCCTCTCCCCCAGTCTATTCCCTCCTATGTCTTTCCCCCTCACCCCTCTGACTTTTCGGTAGGGCAGGATGGATCTCCCAACCACAGTGCCTGTGTATCTCAAGTTCCAGTTGGATGCAGTTAATAATAATAATAATAATTGCATATATATACATATATATATATTTAT